>PVKA01024537.1:0-34100 GCA_004027165.1 Ctenomys sociabilis | reverse complement strand
ATGGCAAATCAGACAGAGCTAGGTGAACTGGGAGTTTTGAGAGGGATAGAAACAAGAGATTAGGAGCTTCCGGAAGATGTCGGCTTTGGGAAGAGACAAGGAAAGGTCATTCTAGGACAGCTGCTTGTACACTGCGTGAGGCAGAAGCCCACACTGCTCCTTTTGGCAGCCTTAAGACCCATTCAGTAAGGAACTGAAGTGTTTCTCCCCGGTTCTTAGAGGGTGGACTTACATTTCTTTTACTTGCAATGTTGTACCGAGCAGCAGGCTCAAGCAAGCTTAATTTTACTGTGATCATAGTAAGACACCCATCTGAAAGGATTTTTAGATGGAGCTCATTTGGGCCCAGGATATAGCTGTAGAAAGGGGCTTTCAACAGACCAGTAGAACTTAGTAGTACAATTATCCAGGCTATCCTGTGTTCATACATATATTTTTTTTTCTTCTTTCTTTTCATTAATGCTTGTTTTTCTTTGTTTTAATTTTTGGCCAATTTTGCATGCCTATATTTGATAATCTAAACAACTAATTCAAAGACAACAAATGCAATATAATAACCATTGTTGAATTCCTATCATCTTGTTTAGTGAAATTCTATATAATTTCTGATGAGTTTATTTTTTCTCTATTTTTTATTCTCTTTAAAAACATTTAAAGGGCTGGCCAGATAGCTCAGTGGATTAAAGCACCTGCTTAGGCAGAGCACAGCATTTCGGGTTTGGTCCCTACCCTCAGAGCACACTGAGGCAGTGACTAAGACTGGGCATGATGGTACACACCTGTAATCCCAGGGCTTAGGAGCCTGAAAACAGGAGGATCACTATGAGTCCAATCTATATGGTGAGACCCTATAAACCCTGTACTAAATACATTTAAAAAAATTTAAAGGAAAAGGAAAAACAAAATAAAAGAAAGGGGCTGAAGTGGAGCGGGAAAGAAAGCCAAAAATCCAAGAAGGCCAGGTGTGGGGGTGCATACTGTGATATCAGAACTTGGGGGACTGAGGCAGGAGGCTCACTGTGAGCTCCAGACCAGGACAGGCTACACAGTGAGATTAAGGCAAACATGAACTACACAGTGAGGACTTGTCTCAAAATAAATAAATAAAGCATGATGGTCAAAGAACTACTAGGCTAAAATATTAGACAGACAATGCTGATGTGTCTTTATTTAACTGTAAAATAAAGGGCTCTGACCCAGGCCCCAAAGTCTTCAGTAAATAAATGGAAGTTGGGAAGTTGGGAAATGACAGCAAAGAGAGGAGGGCTGTGTTGTAACCAGGCAACAAGGTGTCAGAGGAGTTGAGATATGCGTGTGCCAGTGGAGAGGGCGAGGACTCTATCTGGAAATGAGAAGGAGTGCAGACAACCAACAGCCCTGTCTGGAAGAGCTGTAAGACCAAGCCTTCGCCTTCAAGGAGAATTAAATTTAAAACAGGTTTGTGAAAGTGTTGAAGATGTTTGCCTTGGAACGAGGCTCGGGGAAGAAGCTTAGAAGGGGAGGAAAAGAGGGTAATGTGGGTCCACGAAGCAGAAGCAAAGGTTGGCTCTTCAGATGGCCAGACTCTCCTGCGCCCTGCGGAATCTCCTCAGCCTCCCCTTCCAGCAGCCCTGTCTTCTCAGGTTAGAGATGCCATTTCTCCCTGTTTCTTACGATAGTATAAAGTGACATTGTGTTCTTAATGTGTTTGTTATTCTGTCCTAGGTTGGCAAGCACTACCACAATGAGGTCAGGTAAGTTATTTTTCACATCTGGGGATAGAACCACTGAGCCACATCCCCAACCCCCATCCTCCTTCCTTGAGACACTGAGTTGCCTGGGGTGGGCTTGAATTTATAATCCTCCTGCTTCAGCCTCCCTAGTGTTAAAACTGCAAGCATGGACCACAATACCCAACTAGGCACTATGTCTACTTACCTACTGTCTTGTCCCTAGCATCTGGCATATAGCAAGCTCTCAATAAACATGTTGGATAAATTCATTAATGAATAGAAAATAAATAAGTAGCACCAGGAAAGTAGGAAAATAGAAGAGTATAGACATTATTGAAGAGGATACATTTTTTCCTCTACTCTTTGAGAATTTTATAATTGAGTCTGAGAAATAAAATAACAGTAGACAGATTAATAAAAAGAAAATTATACAAACTTATTATAGCACAGGAGACATCACAGGAAAAAAAAAAAACAGAAGTGAATACCCCAAGCCCCAGAAAGATCTAGAATTGGGGAAAGAGTCCTGGATAACTAAGGGAGGGCAAAGGATTTGGGGGAAATGAACAGGCTCTCAGAAAAGATCCTGTGGGTGTGTAGTGGACCCTCAGTCCCACCTCCTATAGCTTAAGAATCCTGATTGAAGGGGATTTCTGGGAAGGGGATTCATCACCCCTGAATTTCTTGAGCGAGACTTGTCTGTAGCCAAGAGTGGGCGCTTCCTGGAGTGACGCTTCCTGAATGTCAGTATCCATGCTGGTGGATTTGCGCCCAGCTGAATTGAATCAGCGTGGTTCTCCCCAAAGCATTTCCATTCATCAAGGCACCTGGGATGAGGAGATGTGGCCCCCAAGGGGAATTAGTGACCCACGTGGATTGAGAAGTGAGACCTAGAGTCTCCTAACTCGATTAGTGGAATCAGGTGGCTCCCAGCCTTGTTGCTGTGTCCTGGGAAAGGAAACCCTCAGGAGAGAATTTTGTTTAAATCCACACCCCTGAGCTAGGATTTGTTAGCTTCAAGTTCTAGCCTAAAAATACTCCTCTTTGATATCAAGGACAAAACTTATAAACATGAAGGTGGTTATTATGGTTTAATCACAGGCTTGGTGGTAGTGACTCTTGGCAATCTCCCTGGGGCATTAACAAGAGCACGGTAAATATGTCATGGGGGTGGTATTTTTAGCCTCACCCACTCTTCCAACCCAGACGGGAACATCCCTGAGAAAAAGGCCCTTGAGACTCCCCAGACCCCACCCCAGTCCTTGCTGCTTGGAAACCATGGTCGTGGGGGCCACGGTGGCTGCCAAAGCAAAGTAGAGGGGTGGGTGAGTGGGTGCTGCCTGAGACTCCTGTCATTTTTTTATCAGGAGAGTACCCAGATCCTGCCCACTCTATGTTTCTGGCCTAGAGATTGACTGAAAGTCTCCTGGGAAGGAGGAGGCCAATCCCCGAAGGATCTTTTTCTGCTAACATTCTCCCCAAGATTCCTGGCTTTGAAAAAAGACAAGGCCAGGGTAGCGCATACCTGTCCTGCCAGCTACTCAGGAGGCTGAGGTGTGATGACTAATCTGGTCTGTCAATTCGATTGAACTGAAAAAGCCTAGGAAATTAGCAAACCATACTTCTGAGTTTGTCTTTTAAAATGTTCTCAAAGGCAATCTGTACGTGAAACAACAAATTGAGGATTGACAAATTGACCCACCTTGAATGTGGGAAACACTACCCAGTAGGTTAGGACCTGAGATGAAACACAAGGAGGAGGAGGAAGCCCAAAGCACAGGCTTCCCCAGCCTTTCTCACTGCCACATGAGCAGCTCTCCTCAGCCACGTCCTTCCACCACAAAATGTTTCAGCCTCACCCAGGCCTAAAGCAACAGGCCCAGCTTATCATGTGCAGAAAGCCTAGGAAACCAGGAACCAGAGTAAATCTTTCCTCCATCACTCTGATTTTCTCAGGTATTTACTCACAGCAACAGAAAGCTGATTAACACAAACAAGAAGTTCAGGACCAGCTTAGGCAACACAGTAAGACCTTATCTCAAAAGAAAGGAAAGGAAAGGGAAGGGAAGGGAAGGGAAGGGAAGGGAAGGGAAGGGAAGGGAAGGGAAGGGAAGGGAAGGGAAGGGAAGGGAAGGGAAGGGAAGGGAAGGGAAGAGGAGAGGAGGTTGTGGGGGAAAGGAAAGGAAAGGAAAAGGGGAGGGAAAGGAAAAGGGAAGGGCAAGGAAAAGAGGAGGGAAAGGAAAAGGGGAGGGAAAAGGAGAGCAGAGGAGGGGAGGGGAGGAGAAGGGAGGGAATCAAATGCTTAGGTTTGTGAATTGCTTCAGGACTGATTCCCAGAACCATGAACTCAACTTCAGAAACTTCATCTTTTCTGTCCTATGCAGGAAGGAATTAAATAGGAAGCTTATATTCCATGGTGAAGGATGAGCTCTAGGCAGGCCTTCAGCTCATTCAGACGGGTCAGGAGCCAGATGGCCTCTTCCCACACTCCAGGATGAAGAGGACGAACTTTGTGAGCACTCAGGATGGGCCAGAGGCTGTGCTCACTGTGTTATGGGCTTTCATTCGGTCCTCACAGCGGCCCCCTGAGCCAGGTGCTGCTGACACTCTCCTCTATTATAACGGTGGCCACTTAACTTCCTGAGGGTCCCAGCCAGTGGGATCTTGAGTGTGGACACGGCTCCTCAAAGCCTCTGCTCTTCTGTATCGTGTAACTTTGTCCAAGTAGCTAATCAGACTCTCCCCACAGTGTGTGGACTGTAGATCATGTTATTTCAGTGTTACACCGACCATATGTCCCTTCCATTTATTTTCATTTGGAGAATTCGGATACCGTGGCATCATAAGAAATACATCTTTGTTTTCAGTTCCCAATTTCTGGCACAGGAGCTTCTAAAATCCTTAGAATTTCTTGAGTGGCAGAAGTGATAAGAGTATCTTTTTTTGTCATTCATAATAAACTCTTGCATCCACAGTGACTCTCATGCTAAACAGCTGACTCTTGCTGGGCCTCCAGAGAGATTTAGGAGGGAGCTGGTTACCAGAGAGAGCAACTGTGACTAGAGGGTTGGAGCTTTCAGCCCCTCCAGAGACAGGAGAGAAGGTTGTGGGGGAAAATTAGAGGGGAATAAACAAACAAAACAACAACAAAAGGGCAAAACACGTACATGACCAACACCATAACATCCATCCCGTGCGTGTCCATGGCGATGACTGGACGATCATCACGTGCAACTTGTGATTCTGTATCCCTTACGAAGTGGTACATTTACTGTGTGCCAACCTGGTCACCTTCCCAGAAGCTAAGGTCCTGGCTGACCTGGCCCAAGCCAGTCAACAACGGGCTCATCCGCGCTCGCTGGAGCATCCAAGCAGCACGTTTCTACCTTTCCCACCACTCTGCCACTGCGAAAGCTTCCCGAGTCTGCTTTCTCTGTATCTACCACATATTAAGTAAACTTTCACCTGGCACTCGATCAGTCCTGACTCCCCCATTTTCTGCACAGAGCCCCATTTCTCCATCTTTTGCCAGAGTGAGGGCAAGGACCCAAAGAGAGGCAGCAGGTCATCGTGGGGCACTCCTAGCCCCACCTCCCCGGAGACACCCGCCCCACTAGAGGCAACTGGCTGAATTGTCGATCACCAGTGGCCACTAATTAAATGACTGCATGATGAAACCTCCAGAAAACTCCTAAACCCTGAGGTTCACTGAGCTTCCAACTTGCCGAACATGAGGGGCCATTGGAAGGCGGGGCCCCCAGAGGGGCCTGGCAGTCCTGCTTCTTTCCCTTGTTCTTTGTCCGTGGCCCTGCCTCCTCTGATAGCTCCTCAGCAGTGTCCTTCTGCAGGAAACCGGTAATACAGCAAGAAAACTATTTTCCTGGCTTCTGTGAGACATTCCAGCAGAATACTGAACCCAAAGTTGTCCTGGGAGGCTCTATTATTAGGTGATTAATCAGATGTTCCAGAGGTCAAGGCTTACAACTGGCATATTACATGGAAGCAGTCGTGTGGGACTGGGCCCTCACCTTGTGCTATGTGCTATATGAACTGGTACATAGAGTCATTAATTAAATTGCAGGACACCCACCTGGTGTTTGGAAATTGGTCAGCATGACAAAAAGCCACAGACATAATGTGAAAAATGCTCTGTAGGTACAAGACAGTTTGGAGTTAGGAGAAGGAACAAACTTACACTAAGTAGCAGTTCTGGCGAGCTCTAGAGGTAGCCTGTGACTCAGACCCAGCCTGTAGGAGCTTACACTGCTCCAGACTCCAGTAGGATGGGTGGGATGGATCCAGAGATGAGTCCATGGGCTTAGAAAAGCCAGAACACATCCAAGAGGCCATGTCCTCCACCGACTTGCTGCATGACCATGCGAAGCCACGTCTGCTGGAGGGTTTTAGCGTCCACAGTGCTACACTGTCACAGCTCCACATACCACAGAGGAGGACAACGTCAGCACAGCCTCAAAGTTTGAAAACGTCTGGGGGAACAACCTAAACTTCTTATGATTTCACGAGCTCTCCAGAAAGTTCTGAAACATTCAGAATTGGCTTGCCAGTGGCTGAGCGTCTGAGCCTATCTACCTCAATAGAAAATGGTCAGGAAAATCAGGCGCTAACAACCATTCTTCCTTCTCCGGGCATCTTTTCCTGTTTCATTTTTCTTCTTTCCAGCACCTCCTTGTATCTCAGATATTCTCACGTGTTCCTTGGGATAGCATGGAATTTGAAGAGGTCCTCTCGCCCTTCTGCACACCTACAACTAGGTCACCGATCCTGGGCTATTGTTGTCACGTGGTGCTACCACCTGACAGGCTTGAGAATGCACATAGGAGCTGACAGCCCCATCAGTGGCTCCTAGGACAATGCCTAGAGAACAACTGGGCCCCCTTAAGTGTTTGTTGAATGAATTTGTGTCTTGGCTGCTTTCTTATGACTGAGACATAATATCTGACATCTACAACTTAATAGGAAAGAATGTATTTTCAACTTATTTTGGCTCACAGGTTTTAGAGGCTTCAATCCATAATAAGCTGGCTCCAAGAACAGAAGAGGGACATGGTAGAAGAGAAATAACTCAGTGAAGGAGATGGTCCCTTCCGGGCCATGTTCCGGTGACCCAGTCCCTTCAGCCAGGCTCCACCCCTCAGCATCACCTTTAGCTATAAGTTCATTGTTATGGCTAGTATCTAGTTGTCCCTGCAAACCCTCATGTAAGTTATGGGGCAGATTTGGCTGGAGGAACAGTGAGTGGCTTGAGGGGCAGGGCCAGAGGACCAGGGCGGGGCCAGAGGGGCGGGGCCAGAGAGGCATGATCCATTAAACTGGCTAGCCTGTGCTTTCTCAGCGACATGTAAAGGGTCGACATGTAGAGGGCAGTGCCCCAGCCTCCCCCTCCAGTGTCTTGAAGCCTCCAATAACTGTGAGCTAAATAAACCTTTCCTTCATTCATTTTGAGTGTCAGGTATTTGTCCCAGCAACGAGAGAAGAGTACCTAATATACTTATCAATCGATTAAAGCACTAGTGGGCGGTAAGGACCTGTAATCCAGTGACCCTCACAAAGTCCCTCCTGGGAATGCATGAGCCTTGAGGGGAGAGGACATGTAGATACAAACCATAACAATAAGTATGGCCTTGTCTTCTTCCTCCTCTTCCTCCTCCTCCTCCAGATCCCCAGAATGTGACAGTGGAATTTCGAAAGCTGTCTGTCTTAGTCGGCTGGAGCTGCTGTAACAAAATGTTACAGGCTATATGGCTTAAATAACAGCCATATGTTTTCCTGCCATTCCAGAGGCTAAGCAGCCTGAGGTCCAGTCCAGCAGGGACTGGCCTCTGAGCAGGACTCCTGTTGGCTACAGATGACCACTTCCCCGAGTGTCCCCAGTTGGCCTGACCCAGCACACGTCAGCATCTAATTTTCTTTCCTTCTTCTAGATTCCTTGAGGCACATTCTTTCTACGTAACCCACTATGTAGGCCACAGTAGGCCACGCTGGCTTCGAACTGTGATCCTCCTGCCTCACCCCCCTGAGTACTGCAACTGAAGTGTACACCATCACAACCAATCTAAGGTCCCTCCCTTAGAAGTCAGATGCATTTAGGCTGGATTAGATAAACAAAGTCAATACAGCTGGGAATTTCTTCAATTTTAAAACAGCACACTGGTACTGCATGCCAGGTTGGCCCTGCCTGTGGGCTCGATGAGCCTGCAATCCAGTCTGGGTGTGGTGAGGCGGGCCTGTAATCTCAGTACTGGGGAGGCTGAAAACAGGAAAAGCGTTATGAATCTGAGCTGTGTAGTACTCAGTATTTTATAGTATTCCATAAATTACAGGAGATAACACTTTCATATCAGCTTTGAGTTAGGTGATTTTGCTCAGCTATAGACTAATGAAAATATTCTGAGCACAGTGAAGGAAGGCTAACCTGGGCTGTTACATTCAATAGGTTAGATGGAGTAAATGCATTTTTAACCTAATGTATTTTCAACTTCTCATGGATTCATGTGGCAACAACCCTCTCGTGAGTCATGGAGCACGTGTAACCATTAAGTCTACACAAATCCATAGTCGTTACTAGAGAAAGCAGTAAGGTAAGAAGTAAGACACTTCTAACTGGGAACTATAATATTTAGTGTCTACAAATGAATGATGTGTGCCATGCCCCTGAGTCTGTCTGCTCGCTCTCCTAACAGACATTAGGTCCTCCTGGCTCCAGACCCCTACTCCAGCTGTCTCCATCCTCTAGAGACAACCACAGTGGCGTGGAAGGGCGGACACAGCCTTTCAGTCTGGAACACCACCCTTGCCCGTCTCCCCTTCCCACTCCAAAAGCCCAACTTCAACCTCATTCCCCTGTCTTCTTTTTCTTCTTTTCTATAGCATATCTCTGATCCAGCCCAGGGAATTTTTTATTTCCTTTTCAGAAGAAATATTTGGCTAAGCAAACAGCATGAGCTTGTAATGATACCGACCACAGCTTCAGCCTTGGACTCTCAAGAGAGCTTCCAAGGACTCTGCCTCCAGGAGCAGATGCATCATATTTTCATCACCAAACATGGATGACAGTTGGAATCCCAGCGCTCTGGGAAGCTGAGGCAGGATGATCACAAGTTCAAGCACAACCTGGGCAACTTAGCAACCTAACAAGACTTTCTTTCAAAATAAAAATAATGATAAAAATGGGCTGGGGATGTAGTTCAACAGGTAGGCCCTGGGTTTGATCTGCAGTACAATACTATGAAACAAGAACAGAAGATGATCATTACCTAAGGGGAAGTGAAAAATTAACAGGAAAGAAAAAAACAGCAGCTGAGAAGGCAAAATATCACCCTTCTGTGTAAATAATCAAAATGTAAAAGATAGAGTAATAAGTGTTGCTTAGTAGTAGAGTACTTCAAACATGATCAAGATATATGGATCCCAAAGTTAATATTATTACTACTTATCACAAATACATGCGAGTTGTAAAAATAAGCAATTATCATAGGCAAAACAAGAAGAAAGAAAAAGACCCTGGATAAATAGCTCAGCGGATTAAAATGTCTGCAAGGAGGCACAGGGGCCGGGGGTTTGATGTGCTGGCCCTGCCACCAGAGCACACTGATACAGGGATTGAGCCTGGGCATGGTGGTGTGGACCTATAATCCCAGCTCTTAGGAGGCTGTAAACAGGCGGATCACTATGAGTCTGATCTAGTAGTGAGACCCTGAACACCTTGTAGACCTTCCCTAAAATACAGAGAAAAAAAAAAAAGACCCTGGATTCTATATGAACGCACAGCATCACAATAAACAAATGCGCTAGTCAGGGTTTTGTAGAGGAAGAGAACCAGCAGAAAATGTACACGCGATTCTGCAAGAGAGCAGATCAGACGAGCTTAGCGGGTCACCAGTAGGAGAATCCTTGGTGGTTGCCCGCGCGCTGGAGCGTCGGAGGACCCAAGAGCTGCCCCACCCGAGATGCAGCCACGGAACAAGAAGGGTCAAGGAGGTAGCGCCCGTCCAGCTTGAAAGCCTCGAAGCTCACAGCGGAGCTGCAGGGGGCATCTGCTTTGGTAGGCCACATAACCTGAAGACCAGTGCCCACAGGAGACGGCAAAGACCGCGGCCCTGTAACGTGAGCATCTCTTCTGCTTCTTTCCTTTTTATCCCACCCAGCCTACAGGCCTATTAATTTGGGCCACCTACTGGTCTTCTGCCCTCCGTTTGCTGGCTCACACATCAGTCATCCACAGACTTGCCCACAACTGCACCCCACTAATCAAGTTGAGGTACCGTAATCAGTGGTCACAAGAAATAAAGTCATACACACACACACATACATACATACATACATACATACAATGATAACTTTTATTCCATCTTAGTTATAGAGGGGGAAAATAAAGGCAACGTTTAAAATGGGAGCAGTCAGGGTTCGATCCCAGGGGCCACATGCCATGCCGGACCCAGGAACCCCAGCCACGCCTTGCAGGCCACCAAAACCAAATCTGAAACCGGCCTTGGTGGAGCACACCTGTAATCCCAGCATTGGAGAGGCTGAAAACAGAAGGATCACTACATGTCTGATATGCTGTGTAAGAAGACCTTGTCCTGAATAAATAAATAAATATTTTTTAAAGTGGGAACAGTGATAAATATGTAAGAAAAGAAACATTGGACCAAGGAGATAACTCAGTAAAATAAGTGCCTGCCTAGGAAGAGCAGGGTCCTGAGTTCAATCCTGATATACCACAAAAAAAAAAAAAAAAAAGAGAAAGAAAAGAAAGCCGGGCATGGTGGTGCATGCCTGTAATCCCAGCACTCCGGAGGCTGAGGCAGGAGGATTGTTGTGAGTTCGAGACCAGCCTGAGCTACAAAGTGAGCTTAAGGCCAGCCTGAACTGCATAGTGAGACCCTGTCTCAAAAAGACCAAAAAAAAAAGAAACAAGCTACAGAAAAATGAGGGCAATGTGATCACATTTTTATATAAAACAAATATATTTATTTAAAATATAGATTTAGATGATTTATAGAAAGAACCTAAATAAACAGCCAGCTCTCCACTGCAGGTACCTCTGTGGATGAGATCAGAAAGAACTTAGTTTTTTTTATACAATCTGCATTTAAATAAATCTGTTAACATTTCATGTGAACAATGAAATGTTAAAATATGATGGAGAGAGACTTGAAAGGCTATGTTCTTAACATGAAATGTTTCTTTTGTTAAAATTTCAATAAAACAAAGCTGAGATACAAAAGATAAAAATAGATACAATTTGTAATAAAAGCCATTGCCAAGAGGTTATAAAAATTATGCCTTCCTGGCTTTTTGTTTGTTTTTAAAATACATCATAAGGTGAAAAGTTAAAGCTATAACAATGAAGAAGGGAGTATAATCTCTATTGAAAAGGAAATCTGTAGAAAAAAAAAAAGTAATAAGAAAAAGAGACCAAAGTTTAAAGACGTAAAAGAAAGCAGAAGAAGCTAACTGTTCCTAGCAGCTAACGCTGGAGCTTGAGTAACACAGCTTTTGTCTGGCTTCCTTCACAAAAATCTCCTTTGAGAATCGCTCCTTGTCCTGAAAGCATCCTTGGTTCCTTCTCGTTTCACCCCACGTCTCCTATGCTCCAACTTCTGTCCACAGGTGCATATTTGTAATAACTGTCAAGGTACTTTTTTTTTTTCCGTGTACTGGGGACCTTGTACTTGCCAGGCAGGTGCTTATGCCACTGAGCTATATCCCCAGCACACAGGTGCATATTTGGACTGTCCACTTGGGGACACGGGGTACAGCTCCTTCCACCAGCAAAGACACCCTCAACCAGAGAACACGGTGGGGCTGGAGGCCCAGGGCCAGGGATGGCACTACCCTGTCCTCTGCCTTGGGTCATCTTTGCAGACCTTCTGAAGCCTTACCTTGCAAAAGGCAGCTCCGCTGGCTGACTCTTAAGTGAGGCAGAGCTGTGTTGGACCCCTAGGCAAGCGACCTCCTCAACCTCCTTTCCTTTTTTATAAAGTGAAAAGAATAAGACAAACCTAACTCAGAAGTACTTTTCTTTTTGTTCTCCTTTTTTGCAAAGGAAAAGAATGCACTTTGAAGATTTTTCCAACCTCACTGCTGAGGTTTGTGTCTGGATGTTTGTCCGAAGCTTCCTGGGGCCAAGGAAGGGCTCTTCAGAGGCAGTTAGGTCTAGAGTTTGTGACTGATTCCTGATCCAGTGCTGGGATGAAGGGCTCCAGCTACACTTGCCCGAGGGCTGGTAGCCTCGGGACAATGTAAGAAACAGGCAGAGGCTCCTCTCAACTGCTTGTGTGCTTGCTGGCTCTGCCATCCTCCACCGCCCTGAACTGTTGCCCCTTGCCTTGTGGCACCCTGCCTTAGAGCCAGCCAGCTACAGAGTGAACCTTCTACAAACAGCTAGAATAAACCTGTCCTCCCTTAACTTTGGGCGCTGTGTATTTTGTCTCAGCAATATGATAAATAACCGAGACAATCTCAAAGAAAATATGTGGGGCCCGGGGAGATAACTCAGTAGAATAAGTGCTTGCCTGGTAAAAGCAGGATTCTGAGTTCAATCCCCAGTATTGCAAAAAAAGAAAGAAAATAGTGGATAAATCCACATCAAATGCAATATTCTTTCTCTTTAGGACCTTGTTCTCTTGGCCAGCCTTTGTTTAGCTATCTCATGTTGCCAGTTTGTTTTCTTCCAGGGATGATTTTAGGTGTATGCCCTTAGGGTTTTTTTTGCTTTATTTTGGTTTGGGGTTTTTGATTTTTTATTTTTTTGAGGTAGGGCCTTGCCACGTAGTTCAAACTGGGCTTGCACTCACTATAGAGCACGTGGTGGCCTCAAATTCTTGGCAATCCTCATGCCTTAGCCCCCTGAGTACTGGGATTACACTCGTGCCCTGCATTCCTTTAAAGTTTTCAGGGAGCCAACCTTTGTGGCACAGGGCTGTAAGTCAAAAGTGGGAACCTGTGCTCGCTTCGGCAGCACATACACTAAAATTGGAACAATACAGAGAAGATTAGCATGGCCCCTGCGCAAGGATGACACACAAATTCGTGAAGTGTTCCACATTTAAAAAAATAAAAATGGGAACCTCAGGCAGGTGGATCACAAATTCAAGCCCAGCCTGGGCAACTTACCGATCCTGTCTCAGAATAATAAAGAAGGGACTGAAGATGTAGATCAGTGTAAAATGGCCCTAGGCTCAAGCCCCAAGTACTGAAAAAAAAAAAATTTTTCCAGCAGCAGGGATCTTCAGAGGAAGGCTGGTACAAACTTCCAAGGCCAGCTATGTTCCCAGAAGCTGGAATGGACGTTCAGCCTTTGGGCAAATAGATCTCTTAGCACTAAGTAAAATGAAGACTGAGGTGGAGTGGGGGAGCCCTGTATTCCTAGCCCTCTATTTAAAGATGTAACGGTCACAAACGTGGTATAATAGAGCTGTCTTTTTGTAGAATAAGTTAAGATGACACTGAATACTAAAAAATAAGAACAAATAGCCACTAGATGACCAGAGCCAAGTCCTCCCCAACTCAAGGCTGCTTTAAATTCTTTCGCACCTGATCTTGAGGCTGAGGATGGAATTAAAGAGCCTGGAAGGGGCACCAAGAAGTGACCTGAGACCCACTGATGTCCTGTGAGTCACTTCGTGGCATGATCTACAATTTTGTTTTAAAGTCAGTTTGGCTGGTTTCTGTCTGTCTGCAGTACAGAGAGCCCTCGTAGACATACTCGCCCTCCCCATCTCCTCCTGAGAGTCTTAAGGCTCTGTCTCCGCAGTGTGCTGTCCCGAAGCTCACTGTCCTTCGTGTCACCTTACAGATTGGAAATATAATCCTTGCCTTTCAAATTTTTCTCTTGGGGGGAGGTGGTCCCCAAACCCAGCACGCTCATCAGAGGAGGGCACTCCAGGCTCTGTTCTAGGCATGGGGCTCATCATGCACTTAAATAAGGCAAGGGAGGTCCCCCCAAATGTAGTACTTGCCCTCTCCTAGGAGTCCACCTCCCCAGGGTGCCCTGTATCCCACAGTGACCAGCACCTCCTGTCCAATAGCAAGATTCAGGGGTGCTCAGCATGTGGCCAGCAGAGTACAAGCACTTCTACATGCAGCCCCGGAGTCCCCAAGCCAGCCTTGGTCCTCCCACACCCTGTGCCCTTTGCCACTGTAGCCGCTCAGGGGCTTCCGGCCCTCGTGCATCCTGCTGTGGACCCGCAGCTCAGCCCTCTGTCCCGTGACCTGTCCACCCTGTAGCAGCAACGCTGCTCCCTGCTGAAGCTCACTGCCGCTTCTGTTGCCGCCGTCCTCTCTCCGGCTAGTAGGGAAAGCGCTGCTCCCTTTTACAAGGGGGCTGCCTTCCGTGGACAAGCAGGCCCTTCATGGGAGACTTCCCTCCTCTGCCACCAAATCGCTCTGGGATGCCCTGCAAACTTTCTGACTTCACCCTCTGGGCTTTTCCTGCCCACAGCACAAGAGCACTGAGGCTGACCTGGATGCAGACTCCCCGCTCCATTAACCTCCCTGTCCTTCCTTGGATCTCACACTCTGAGACCAGAATTGCTCCTCCTTGAATACGGGGGTGCTGGGAGCCTCTGCTTCCTTCCAACAGGCCTGCTTCCTTCAGGCGCATCTTGAGAGCATTAGACATTTCTGAACTCTGTCCACTCCTGCTCTGCCCACTGCCCACCACACTCCTGTGCCCCAGGAGATGAGGTGGAAAGAATTAGGGCTCTGAGCATTCATGCACTTGAGTCATTCTGTTCCCCAAAATTTTTAAGTTCTCCAAGACAGTATTAGCCTACTGGACAGGATGGAATATGTGAGTTCTAGTTAAGATATTGTCACACACACACACACACACACACACACACACACAATTCACTCAATTTACATAATGTGTAGGGCCAGAGAACAATAGCATTTATGTCTTGTTTTTTAACAACATGCCAAGAGCACTTCTTCTTTCTCATCAAATGTTCATCTAACAAGCATTATGTTTTTGCTTTTTGTTTCACAGTGGTGGCATCGACCCGGGGCCTTGTGCACGCCAGGCAAGTGCTCTGCCATTGAGCTACATTCTTGGCCCTTTTTAAATTTTTATTTTGAGACAGGATCTCACTAAGTCTTGGACTAGCAATCCTCCTACTTCAGCCTCCCAGGTAGCTGATATTTTAAGTGTGCTGTCTCAGTTACTCTTCTCTTGTTGCTGGGACAAATACCGGACACCCAAAATGAAGGAAGGAGAGGTTTATTTAGCTCACAGTTTCAGTCCATATTCAGCTGGCTCCAAGGCAGAGCAGCACAAACCAGGAAGCAAGCTTTCAGGGCGGCTGCAAAGAGCAAGAGAGCAAAGGGAGGAGTAGCAGCAGCTCAAGCAGCTGGCTTCTCTTCTCTTCTTATAACATAACAAAAATTACCTGCCCCAGGGCAGGTGCAGCATCCTTACCCAAGGTAATCAATCACAAACTCCAGAAGCCCCCCAAGAATGCGTGAGGCCTGGGGGGGGGACACCTGGACACAGACCATCACATGTGGGTACGCTGCTGTGCCTGGCCAAAAATTCATCATATCACATTTGTAAACGTGACACAGTGTAGTTTTCAATTTTGATTGGGCATGTAGCATGTTTATTAACTTTTTATCGTTGTAAACTGTTTTGGTCATTTTTCTCATTGCTGAGACAAAAATACCCAAAGTTGAAGGAGGAAAGGTTCGTTTAGCTCACAGTTTGTAGAGATTTTAGTCCACAACTGGCTGGCTCCAAGGCAAGGTAGGACATGCAAAGGGCAGCTGCTCTAGGCAGCAGAAGACAGCAGAAGCCACAAGAGCCAGAAGGGAGGGACATGCCTCTCTCTGTCCCTTACACCATCTGCACGCAACCCTCCCTAACCCTTGACCCCAGCACTGCACCATGAATCAATCACAAACTCTAGATTCAGGTGCCTCTGAAAAACACCCCCCCGTGCTGCATGAGATTTTGGGGGGACTTCTAGACGTGAATCATCACATAAGGTCATCACCAGTGAACAGCTATAAATAATCTCTTATGGTAACTCAGTTTATTTCTTTAGAATGGATTTCTAGAATGCAACGGCTGACCCAAGGGCTATAGAATTTTTCTACCTCTGTAATGGTTGACACAGTGTCAACTTGAGAAGTTTAGAAGTTTAACCAAGTGGCTCAGCAGGGCGTCAGGGTCTTTGCTTTGTGAACATCCTGAGCCAGTGCAAGAGGAGGGCACAAAATGATGTGAGCACAACCCAGGGCAGAGAGCCTGCTTATAATAGAAGGGAGGAAAACAGGCTTTCCCTCCCCCTTTTTGCTCTTGTTCCTTTGCGATCTTCTTCCGCCTTGAACTGCTGCCCCTGTGCCATGTGCCACCCTGCCTCAGAACCAGCTGATTATGGACTGACACCTCCACAAACCATGAGCCGCATAAACCTTTCCCTCTTTAATTTGAGTATCAGGCATTTTGTCTCAACAATGACAGAAAAGCAACTAAGACAAGCTCTCTGTACACACTGGCAAATCGTCTTTGAGAAGATTCTACTGGATCCTTCACCGCAAGTGTGAAAAGGACTGTGAGGCATGTGCCGTGAGCCCAGCACCCTGGGAGCCTAAGGCAGGAAAATCACAAATTTGAGCCTCACTGAGGCAACTTAACAAGACCCTATCTCATATTTTTAAAACATGGGGATACAGGTCAGTGTGAAGGCCTAGGTTCAGCTCCCAGTGCTGGAGAAAAATGAAAGGTTTTATTTCAGTTTCCCCAGAAGTGACCATTATATGGTTAGTTTGTCCTTAACTGTTACCTGCTTAGTACAAAACATTATTTCTTACAGTTCTGCATTTATTTTACTACTAATTTTTTTATCTTTTGTTATGATTGTTGCCCACTTTCATGCACACTAAAAATCTATATCCTTTGCTCATTTTTCATACTTTGTTGTTACTGAGACCTTTCTTATTGAATTGCAGGACTAATTTCAATTGACTTTTTTTTTGGTGGGGGATGGGGGGATTGAACTCAGGACCTTGCGCCACGAAGGTGCTTCTGGCACTGAGCTACATCCCTGATCCCTAATTGTAACTGAGTATAAAAAACTGTTGGGTTTTGTTTCTTGAGCCCTTCTTCTGATCTGTGCCTTTTGACTGGGAAATTGAGACCATAGACACTGGGGTTATTACTGAGCAATGTCTGCTTACCCCTATTCGCGTCATTGTCTTGTTGCTGAGTCCTCCTCTCCCCTTCTGCTGAACTGCTCGCCCTACCTAGCACATATTCATTTCCTGAGATATTTTATTTATTTATTTATTTTTGTCTTTTTTGAGACAGGGTCTCCCTATGCAGCTCAGGCTGGCCTTAAACTCACTTTGTAGCTCAGGCTGGTCTCGAACTCACAACAATTCTCCTGCCTCAGCCTCCCGAGTGCTGGGATTACAGGCATGCGCCACCATGCCCGGCTTCCTGGGATATTTTAATGTTGTTGGCTTCACCAGCATTTCCTAGAGATTGTTGAGATTCTTGAGATTTTGGGGGAGGTGGGAGAAACTACTGGTTTGGTAGTCAGGAATTTTTGACGGTGTTCTTTATCAAGGGAAGATATTATTTCTAAATCAATTTATTTTATTTTATTTTATTTATTTTGTATTTTAGGGAAGGGTCGACAGGGCATTCAGGGTCTCACTACTCGATCAGACTCCTAGTGATCCATCTGTTTACAGCCTCCCAAGTGCTGGGATTATAGGCATACGCTACCACACCCAGTCTTAATTGCCATCTCAGCGTGTCCCAGGGACGGGGTCAGCATGATAGGCCTGGCAATCAAACCCCTGGCCCCCTGCACCTGTTTGTAGGCACCTCAGTCTGCTGAGCTATTTGGCCACCCCTCTACATCAATTTGGAACGGTAGTTTTGCATCAGCCTGGGTTCAAAGTTGTTTTCTTTTAGAGCTTGAAACATTTCATTCCAACCCCTTCTGTCCTTTCAGATCTGACTGGCATAATTCTAATGGGTTCACCTTTGTAACTGATTTGCTGCTTTTCTTTAATGGCCTTTAAATTTCTGTCCTTCTGATAGGCTTCTGAGATTCTGACTGTGATGTGTCACGGAGAAATTCTTTTTTGACTGGGGCTATTTGGCATTCTATATGCCTTGTTTGTTTGTATGTTAAATTATTTTCCAATATTGGAGAGTTTTCCTCTATTATTTCTGTAAATGGGGTTTTTATGCCATTTGTGCTACTGGCTGATTTCTCCCTGGTTCCAGTTGATCTTGGATCTGTCTGTGTGGTGTCACCTAGCAGCTAGTGTTCCACTGTTCAAGGTCTCCTGTTGTTTCTAAGGTATGTCCAAGCATACAGCTCCCACACCAGCCCCATCTTCTGCTCCTCCCCCTGTCCTCACTTACCATGCTTTTAGTGTATATTTTTACCTCCTGAGTTTTTATCTAGGACCTTTTTAATGGACTCTAATTCTTTGCTAAACTGCTCATTCATATTTTGTATTATATTGTTTATCTGACAGCTCTTTATTAGTGTTTTCTGTAAATGCCTGACTATTTTATTATGTTAGTTATTTGTTCAGTTATGTCTTCTGTGAGTTTCCCAAACACCTGATGGAGCTGGGGTGGTTTTTGTCTCCTCTTGTATCATTTTTCATATAATTTAGCTCTTTGGGTCTTTATTCCTATGAATGTCCCATGTGTGAGCTTCAAGGACTTTGGTCATTTTAGAAGACATCCTGTTGCCCTGTCTTCTCTTTTTTTTCTTTTTTTCTTTGTGCTCAGGTTGCAGGCTGGTCATAGTTAGTAGAGTGAAGATCTGCTTAATTAGTGGCTGCTTTCAGGCTGCGGTCTGGGTACGGCTAACTGTAGACCTTCTCCTCTGCCCCGGGATCCAAATGCCTCCGTTAATTTGGGAAGGGGGGTGCAGTACAATTAGCCCAACATGGAGTTCTACAGAAAGTAACCAAAACATTGTCAGTGACACAGGACAAACTAGATATTAGGATGCAGTAAGCAACACTATGCCACCTGACAAGAGTAATATAAACAGCAATAATAATAGAGTTAACTATTAGACTATTGATATATCAATAGACTGAATAATTGATATATCATAAATGTCAATGAGAGGTGCCACTATATCACTCTGAACTATAGAAAGGAGGTCTATAATTATAATACAGACACAAAAATAAGCCAAATATTGAGATATAGTAAATGTCTATTAAATGCAACAACCATGCTAACATTAACAATAGAAAAGAATTCAACAATAATAGCATAGACAGGCACATTCCAAGGCCCTTCTTCGCTACACGACAGGCTGTGGCAACCACCCAGGATGAGGGATATTCTTGTTCGCATTGGTAGATAAGGAAATCAAACAGGTTGCTGAGGGCTGGGGATATAGCCCAGTGGCACAGCATCTGCCTGGCAAGCACAAGGGCCTGAGTTTGATTCCCAGAGCCAATAATAAAAACTAACAAAAGACCACTGAGAACTGTACTGAATGCAGGCAGCAGGGTAGGGTTGAAGCAGACCTGAGGCATAATGCTAGTGCTTTCAGACTCAGCCCCTGAAAGCCACACGTGGCCCTTCTTCTGGCTTCTCACATGGAGGACTGACCTGTCTGTTTAGCCTGAGCTGAAACTTCTCAAGCTGAGTCCACCTAGCCCACACCCCCCTCCCTGACTGTCTCTCTCCTACCCAGTTACTGTGGTAGGATGCACAAAACACCCTGAAATAGAGTAGTTCTGTAGCTCAGTCTCAAACAACGAATCCCTCCCTCCAGCGGCTCCTGATGAAGCCTTCTCGCGCATGCTGACTGCTGCCCTTGGTTTCTTCATCAATCCAAGCCTGATGCCTGATGCTGTCTACACAGCTCTCAAGAGCCTTGAGCTTTGCCCAGGGCGAGGGCTGCCAGCCCAGCCCAGCCCAGTGTCTCCTGGGCGCTGCTGACAGTCCCCAGCCCTACCTGTGTCAGCAGCGAGGTCCCCTCCCCAGCAGCCAAGACCAGCTTGGGGGATGCTGTGTTGTCCCCTCTGCTCTAGCTTCTCCATAGTTTCTAGCTTTTCTGTCAGCTTCCTCCAGATTCCCAAAGATCTCCTTCACTTTTCTCTTCATAAGATTTTCAGGTATCTGAAGTCAAGATACCACCAAGAAGTTATATTTTGTTTCAAGTCTCCACTCTACCTTTTTTTCAAGACTATTTTTGAAATCAAAGTTGTTGGTTTTTTTCCTGATCCCTTTTGACTTTTCAGGATTTTTTAAAAATATATTCAATCCACAGATGCTTGAATAACTTTAGAATTAATAATTTAATGTATGACTTCTTCTATTGTTTTATGTTTAACAGTGTTTTCTTTGTTTCCTTGTAAGCTTTAAAACACTATTATTAAATTTTAGGTAGTAAAACCCAAGACTATTCTCCATCCAGGAGGCTTTCCTTGGTGTTATGCTTAAAAACACATTTTTCCTTCCCAGGGTCTGATGAAATAACTGCACACATATTCTCATAGTTCTTTTATGGTTTCATTTTTAATTTTTTTGGGGGGGGAGGGGAGTACCATGGATCAAACTTGGGACCTTGCACTCACCAGGCAGGCACTTATGCCACTGAGCTATCTCCCCAGCCCTATGGTTTCATTTTTATAATAAGATCTTCTTGACTAATTTAAAATTAATGATATTTTATTATTAAAATAGCATTTGCAAATATACATATGACACACACACATATATAACATCTAGGGAACATGTGTTAGTATATAAATAAAAAATGATATATAATCCCAATAGGAAGGCAACTTAAATAACCATGTAGCCTTTTTAGTTTCATGCAGTTAACATCACACATTATCTTAATTTTTAAAACTAATCTCCTGGAGCTTCTCAGTGCACTCCTCAGGCTTTGTTTTTGTATTCCAAGCCCCCTTGTAGGGGCACCCCTCGCCACTGGGTACCTCTGCATCAATCTCCTGACCTATGAATGCTCCCTGATGCTTTAATTCCTTTAGAGAAGCAGATCCTCTCTCCTGGTACTGTTTCTCAACCTTGGTACTTCAACCCAAATAGTGACAGTGAGGAAGAACTCTGTGCCTTCTGGAGTGTGGCCAGCATCCCTGTCTCTACCCACAGGATATCAGGAGTGCTTCTCTCTCCTGTTCAAGTTGTGGCAATAAAATGGTCTTCAGAGAGTGGCAGGCATCTGGGGTGGGGTGGGGCTGTTTGGGCTTTGCATCACTATGGCATACTTGTATAGTCAGGGTTTTATTAGGGAAATGATATAACACAAGATGTACAAATGTATAAGAAATTATAGGGTGGGCTTATGGCGGCCAGCCTCAGAGTCTGATGAGGAGGTGTGCAGAGGGCGTCTGCACACAGGAGACTGATGGACTCAGTCCCGGGTCTGGAGCTCACTGCAGTGTTCCGTGCAAGTCCTTATCAGGAGGCCGATGGATCTGCGATGGAAGGCTGATGAGTCTACACCAGAAGGCCGAAGGGTCTAGGGTGGAAGCCAAAGGGTCTGTGCTAGAAACCAGGAGAGACATTCAAGCTGATTGGAAGACTGAGCTCCTCCAAAGAAATGGCGCCGCTCCATCCTTCCTCAGTTTCTTTTTACATCCTTTAAGTGATGAGTCCCTCTAGGGTGAGGTCTGGATGCCCCAGACTATGGAATTGCCAAGCCTTTTAGCTAAGCTTTTAACTTCTCCAGTTGACACAATGCACCAACCACTACACTACCTAAGACAATTAACTTATACAGAGCAAAGGTTCATTTTGTTCACAGTCCTGGAGCTTGCAGTTCAAGACTGAGAAAACCCATTGCTTTGGGTCCCCTCAAGGGTAACACATCCTGGGGGAAGCAATGTCACAATGCAGACGGCGTCTGTGGAGAACCACAGTCTCAGAGTCCTCTTCTCTGGGAACACAGCCCAAGCACCTAAGAACTGCTTACCCAACCCTGCCTCCTAAGGGTCCATACCAGCTCCCAGCAGTGCCAACTCTAGAGAGCAAGATTTTGGGAGCGGTCTGAACCCAGAGCCTTGCACAAATTAGGCAAGTGCTCTGCCACAGAGCTAATTCCTGGTCCAGAACAAAGCTTTTCACAGGGGGTTTTAGGCCCACTGCCTTTACTCAAACCATAGCAGAGGGAAAAGACGGAGGAGGGAGGAGTCAGCCGCTCCCAAGCACCCCCATGGGGCTGTGATGCACACACCTCCCACCTTCAGGATTTCTCCAACCTGCATCACGTCAGGATAAGCCTTAGTGCTGCCTAAAACTGCTCCCCAGTCTTACCAGGTAAGCAAGTGCACAAAGTTCCCGCAGCACTGGGTGCAAATCCCCTACCCCTTTGCGCTCGTGTTGAGCTGTCTGATACTCTTGGAGATTGTCTCCCAGCTGTACTAGGAGCTCTCCTGAACATCTGAATTCCTGGTGCCTGGTAGGTGTCTGGGTCACTTTTCTCTCGCGGCTGACACTTAATACCCGACACTCAAAATTAAGTAAGAAAGGTATATTTAGCTCCCACTTTATGGAGGTCTTAGCCCTGCAGGGCTGAGGCCCCAACTCTTCAAGTGCTCTCGTTAGAGGTCAGCTCTGTGCTCAAACTTTAGTAATGTAGCCACGAAAGGCTTCATCCACCCAGGACTTTTGTTTTTATGTGGGAGAGAAAGCCATTCATGACTTCCAGGCATACAGTAGACAGGCCAAGGCAGAGATGTATGACTACACTGGCTTACCGGAAGCAGAGATTACCTTCACACAAAGAAATTATTTTTCATTTAGTTATTGAAAAAGAAAACCCACTGGCAGAAGGTGCAGCACTTACTCTGGGAGGAAGTTAATCGTGAATGTTTTGCAATTGCTAGAGATGTTTGGCAAGCAGTAAATAAAGCGGATAAGAGAGATAGATCTAATTTATGTCGTTGTTCAAAAGACTATTGATAAGGTGTGCTCCGGGAGGAGCTGATAAAGATGAGTCACCAGAGGTTGGAGGGAATGTTTCCTGGTGATAGGAAACTGGCTTAGAACTCAGAAACAAAGGCAAGGGACAAACAAGCACTTTTCTTTGGGAGGGTAGGAGGCAGCCAGTGCACCCTGGGGTGGAGGAAGAGGGTGGCTGGGACTGCTGCAGAAAACAGAAGAGCACCGGCCTCCCAAGAAGGAAATGAGCCTGCAGAAAGAGGCAGAGTCAAGGTGCTGATGTGAAGGAACCATGGTGAGAAGCTGCAATGCACGCCCCCCCAGCACCCCCACCCCCCCCCACCCCGCACGCAATAGAAAACCTTGAATAGGACCGGACTTCCCTGCTTAAAGGAAATCTAGCTCCAAGGCAAAGGCAATGAAAAACAAAATGCCTAGTTGCCAGTTGGGATGAATATTGGGGCAAAGTGGATGACTAAAGAAAAATATTCTCTGCAGAAATTGCAATAGGATAGTTGGGTTTAGGCAAGAGGGTGCCTATCAGGCAACCTAGGGAGTGTCCGAAAGATGCCACGACCCACACTGGGGCCTGGATTGGCTGGATCAAAGACCTAGACCGCAGGAAGAGGCTTGGACGTCAGTGGTGGGGGTGGGGACATGGAACACTGCCAAAGATGCTGCTCTATGGGAAGACCAATGAGAAGGCCAGTGAGAACAATGTAAAGTGAAATTTAAGGGCTGGGTATAGCTCAGTGTCAGAGACTGTGTTTTGTATGTGTAAACCCCTAGGATGGATAGATCCCAACAGAAAGAAGCAAGGAGAGGAGGGGAGAGAGAAGGGGAGGAGGAGAGGAGGAGAAATCAGAGAGGAAAGAAAGAAAATGTATGATAATAAGGAAAAGTTTTCAGTTAGTTGGTGGAACCTTATGGAGTGGTGCATAGTTCTTTATTTATTGTTCAGCAGTGTATCAAAAATAGAAGGCAGATATAAAGCAGAGCATGAGATAGACATGCAAGTTGACACAGCATATAAGGTAGGTGCTGGAGAGATGGCTCAGTAGAAAAAGCGCTTGCCTGGCAAGCACAAGGGCCTGAGTTCAATCCCCAGTTCCACCAAAAAAAAAAAAAAAAAAAAAGTGAACACCTGTGCGACTCCATTCAGGTCAAGAAAAACCTGGCCGCACAGCTGGAGCCCCAGCACTCAAAGAGGCCAGTGGTCCATATAAAAAATAGAAAGGGATGGGATTACAGTTCAGTGTGAAGACTCTGGGTTCAATCCCCAATACCACCCAAGAAAGGGACAAAAAGAAAGAAAGGAAATAGCAGTGTTACCAGCACACAGGCTTCCGACTTTCCCCCTGCGATCATTCCTGTCTGTTCAAAGAATTACTTCCTTGTTTCACTTTATAGGTAAACCCTGTCAGGATGCTCCCTGAACTGTATGCTTCCGTTTTCCTTGCTCTTAGACTTTATATAAAGGAAATTTGTGCATTGATGGGTGCATGAATTCTTTGCTGTCCAGCTTTTTTCATGCAACATTTTTTTTTCTTGCTTGTGGCAGCTGGACCCTTTCATTCTCAGTGACACAGAGTAGAGGTCAGGAAACTGGGGTCCCTTGGGCCAAATCCATTCTGCCCCAGTGGCATAAACACCCTTGCCCTGGAACATGGTCACGCCTATTCATTCCTGCATGTCCGTGCCAGCGTATGTACAATGGCTGAGCTTGGGGCTTGGTCCCCCCAGCCTCTCACACCCAACCTGCTACTCGGGCCCTCGCTGGAGTACACCAAGCCTTGCTGCACAGCATCCCGTTATCGAATATGCCACCAGCTACTTACGCATTCTTGTACTGATGGACATCTAGATGATTTGTAGTCTGGGATTCCCGGGAGCTTGGCTGGCGTGAACATTGATGCAAATGGCACCTGGTGCAGCTGATGGTCCCTGTCAGGAGGGTAGAAAGCTGGAATGGAGCTGTTGGGTCATGTAAAAGGCCATGCTCAAAAAGTGCAGGTCCTGGAGCCTAGTTTTTGCAGAGCAGTCTTACCACTTAGCCGGCTGCAGGAGGTCTGGGGGCTCTGCATCTCAAGCACCAATAGTGCTATTTGTTTTGGGTCAGTGCTGCTGTATTTGTTGACTTCAGCTGCAGAAAGGAGAGGGGCCGGGGAGATGGCTCAGTGGAATAAGTGCTTCCCTGGCAAGCGCAAGGGGCTGAGTTCAATCCCCGGTTCCACCAAAAAACAAAAAAAACAAAAAAAACAAACAAAAAAAAAAAAGGAGCGCCCCCCACCCCCCAGGCCTCCATGGCTTCAAGTCACGCAAGTTACCTCACACAACTCTTTGGTTGAGGATCCTAGGCATGGCTCTCCTGAGAGTCCAAAGTCAAGATATGGTCCAGGACCATCATGGTTGACAAAGCCCAGTCACAGACACCCCCAGTTGGAACGAGCCCACCTACCATCTCAAGAGAAGTGCAAGTTTCATTTTACTTCAGTCACAGAGGACACTTAATTAGGTCACAGGCAGTCCCCTGAGGATGGGTTAGCAGGGGACAGTGGACACACCATAAGCCCACCAGTTCTCTGACCCACCCTCTCAAAAACATTATGCAAAAGCCTCTTAGCCCACAAGAGACACCCTCTTGTTCTGCTCACACAGAAGGTTAGCAGCAAACCTGCCTGGACGGCTGGGTCTGTGCCTCTTCCTGCCCTCAGTGCGCGTGCAAGGGCTTCCCTGAGCAGCTGCCCCCCAGAACGCTGGTGTGGCTACAGCCAGAGGCTCAGCTACTTGGTCCACAACGCTGGCTCTGTAACATGACAGATCCCTTCAGTACAACTGATCTGAGAGAGCTGGGGGGACAGAGGGAGGGAGAAACAAGGGGGCAAGAGAGAGAGGGAGAGAGAGGGAAGCAAGAGAAGTGGGAGAGAGAGAGGCAGGAGGGAGATAACGGGGAGGGGAGGGAGAAGGAACAAGAGGGAGGGAGGGAAGAAAGAAGGGAGGAGAGGAAAGAGATAAAGGGAGAGGGGAAGTGGAAAGGAGAGAAGGGGGAATGGGGTGGGGGAGAGAGGGACAGAGAGAGCCAGAGAGACGGAGCGCCAAGATGGCACCTCCTTTGGGAGGTGCACACCAGCATGGCTTTATATCCTAGGGCTCACACAGGCCAACCCAGGTGCAATGCAGGAAGGTGGGAACGTGGGAGGTGGGGAGGTCACTGGGAGCCATCAGAAGAGTGGCTGCCACATTCATGGTGGCTTTAACCTTTTGTTTTCCTGAATATTCATATTGTGTGTGCTTTCCCCCTTGCTACAGCCATTAGAATTTGATCATTTTCCATTCTAGAATGTGAGTGCTTCCAGGGCAGGGTGGTGCTTTATTTAAGGATTGTGTTTCATTCGCCCTTGGGCAGCGAATACAGGACCTGCACACAGTAGGTGCTCAATACATGCTTCCCAAATATAATTCAAATTGCTGTTTGTCATGTACACTGGACACCAGAATGGCTCGATGACTAAATATTTGCTTCCTAAACCAACGTAAAATCTCCAATGGCACCCAAAGTCAAGATCGCAATCAAGGTTAATTTATAGAACTGCAGCTAAATATTAAGGGTTAAATTATAGTGCAGTAGGGCTGGGGAGATAGCTTGGTGGTCTAAGCACCTGCATGGCAATTGCAAGGACCCAAATTCAATCCCCAGTACCCCACGTCGTGCCTCCCTACCAGGCGTGGTGGCGCACACCTGTAATCCCAGTGCTGGGGAGGCCGAAACAAGAGGATCACTGTGCGTCTGAACCATGTAGCAAGACCCTGGACCAAATAAATTTTTAAAAAAATTATAGCATGGTGCTGGTCTGGCTCTAGACATACATTGCAATGACTTGGCTATACCACAAGTTCAACAACTGAAGCCCTACTTGTGCCCAAAAGCAGAGAAACACAAGACCCGCAGATGTCAAGCACATACATCTCTTGGTTCTCTCCTCTTCTCTCCCTTCCCTCCTTCCCTTCCTTCCTCTTTCCCTCATCTCCTCCCTTCTGTTTCTCTCTCTGTCTCTCTCTGTGTCTCTCTCTCTCTCTACTTCTTTATTCCTTCCCTTTTTCTCTTTGGTAAATTAGTCTGAAATAATTCATACAGAGTAAGTAGGCATGTGTGATGTGAACTCATAGAGATATACTTTGATTGGGGGAAAAATAAGCTTAGCAAAGTAGATGCAATTTAGAGAGAATTCTGCGTGTTGAAAAGATAGCCAAATTGCACAGCTCCAGTCAGTGTGAGCATTAGATTTCTGGTCATCTCAGCAGTTAAAATCTATGTCTTCTTGAAATACTTGTAAGTTCTAAGACTTCTTTTCTTGCACAGGGAAAGGCAAAGGCGATTCCAGTTGAAACCAAAGTACAGCAGCCAGTTTGATGTTCCACAGCCCCATCTTACTTTACACGCAACTCTAGACGAAAGACATTCTTTTTGCATTTTAATAATACAGCTTTTAGAAAAGGAAATAGAATCTCTTTGTTCACATTCAAAAAGAATTTAGAAGTGAGTCTTCATTTCTTGCCCTAGGGAAGGTACCCAAGGCAATAAGTACAGCTGCTTTGTGTGAAGTGGGGGTGCTACCGCACCCCAAGGTTCAGTGCCGCGGGAATAAAGCTCACAGGAAGGAAGCAATCCAAGCGCCCTCTACTTGGAAGACCGTTTTTCTTTTGTAATCCTTTGAATATGGCTATGAAGCAACAGTAGCAAGGCTGCAATTTTATCTAACGCTCTGCTTCTCTTAGGAGGGCTTTGGGGTGCAAGTAAATTTATAGGAGGAAATTAGCCTCCGTCCCACAGCAAAAGAGGGAAGACAGGACTGCCCCATAAGGTCACCAAGAGCTCCACTTTCTCCTCGCTTCCCTGATAACTTTCAGCAAACCCCATAGAAGTTACCAACCAGCGTCTGTTGCCTTCTTGTTGCCCACCTCAGAACAGACATGATTTCTTTGCAGATGACCCTCAGTAGTTGTCCCAGTGCCCCGAGATCTCAATGACTGACCAGAGAATGGGGTGCGGTGATCGCTAGACTCACAGGTCACGTCCTGACAAACCACACACTGAAGACACCAGCAGATGTATTTAGTCATATTTACCTGAAGCTTAGGAGCACACCTGGAGAGAGCAAGCTGCTGCCCTGGTGATTGCGTGGCAGGCTAGAGTGCTCACTGCCGCTGGCCAGCATCACAAGAAACAGTTGGGGGCTGGGGAGATAGCTCGGCAGTCTACACGCCTGCCTGGCAAGCGAAAGGAGCCGGGTTCTATCCCCAGCACCATATGCCGCGCAGGCCACCGAAAATGGATGTAGTGGTGCATGCCTGTAATCCCAGTGCTGGGGAGGCTGAGGCAGGAAGATCACTGTGAGTTTGAACTGCATAGTGAAACCCTGTAGAAGAAGAAGAAGAGGAAGAAGAAGAAGAAGAAGAAGAAGAAGAAGAAGAAGAAGAAGAAGAAGAAGAAGAAGAAGAAGAAGAAGAAGAAGAAGAAGAAGAAGAAGAATTATTTTAAAGAATTTTGACACAGAGTCACCCTAAGTTGCCCAGACTGGGTTCAAACTTGAAATCCTCCTGCTTTGGCTTCTGATGGATAAATATTTAACCCAATGCAAGACTCTAGTTCTCTATCTGAGCCTTCTCTCCCTCTGAAGCTTGGTCCCACATTTTCCCTCTCAAGATGGCATCAAGGAGTGTAGGAAAGCTGGTGCTGGTGACTGGCTCCCCTCCTCCTGCTCCGTCTCCTCTGTCCGCAGACCCTCTGCAGTGCTGGGTCCAGGCCTTGCTGGTCCCGAGTCCCACCCTGGCCTCTGCTGCTGGTTGGCATATGCAGTACTGCTCACAGGCCGTTCTCCTACAGGCTGTCTGGAGCTGAGCCAGCACCTGGCCCTGGGTGATGCCACCTTAGCATTTGCTGGCTTCGCAGGCCTCTCTGGGACCTGACTGTGACACCTTCTCATCACCCTGGCTCAGGCAACCACATCTGCAGCTCTTGATTGTAGAATCATTTTTGCCTTGTAGCAGAAAGGCAGCTAGCACATGTGCCTTCATCAGATTCCTTCTTGGTGACAGTGGAAGGGCGTGCCAGGCAGATTTCAAGGCACTGGGAAAGTGACAGCAAAAGGATAACCAGCCCACTCTGTCACCGATGTTCTTCTAAGATACGGCCACTCTAAGTTCATGCCTGATGGTCATTTTCACCCCTGGGTTCCTTACAGCAATGGACTCTCAAGCCCCACCACCGTGCTATTTTCCCCTACATGCCTCCAGTTATTTCTAATGTACTTCCCCAGCCCCAGCCAACAGGGGTTGATCTAGCCAAGGGGAAAAAGGACATGTTTCAATATTTTTATTTTATTTGATATGAGGTCTCACTACACAATTCAGACTCCTAGTGCTCCATTCTGCCCCAGCCTCCCTGGCACTGGGATTATAGGCGTGCATCACCATGCCTGGTTTTGGTGACCAGCACAGTGTGCCCACAGTGAACCCAATCAAACTCAGGTCCTTGTGCCAGCTAGGCAGGCGCTTAGGCCACCAAGGATCTCCCCAGCCCGAGAAAGGACACACTTATCTGATCCTTGTCCTTCTTTTCCTCCTCTCTAACATCCAAAACCCCAGACCAAGAAGGAGGCAGTGTTCTCCTTCTCCTTGCTCTCTCCTCTGAGCTCCCCCTTCTAACCACTTTCTTTTCTCTCCTGCGGCCTTCTTTATTCTACCAGGTATGTATTCCTTACCTCTCCTGGGGAAATGGGCCTTCCAGGCTTGCCTTATTAAGGAAGGTAGTTACCCTTAACAGAGAAAATTAACCAGATTGCCAAGAAAAGAGAAAACACTTTTGCAAAATAGCAGAAGTACTTGCCGACATTTTTCTCCCAACAGCTCAATTATCTAAGCCAAACATGTGCTTTCCAATCTGAAAGAGGCAAAATTTTACTGATGAAAATTACTTTTATGTGGACCAGCCAAATAGCCCAACAGATTAAAGCATCTGCAAGCAGGCGCAGGGGCGAGGGTTCAATCCCCAGACCTGCCCTGTCGGCCCTACCCCCAGGGCCTGCTGAGACAGCAATTGAGACTGGGCGTGGTAGCACTTGCCTATAATCCCAGCTCTTGCGAGGCTGTAAACAGGTGGATCATTATGAGTCCGATCTAGTAGTGAGACCCTGAACACCCTGTAGATCCTTCCCTAAAATTAAAAAGAGAGAGAGAAAGAAAATTACTTTTACGAACTTATTTCTTTTTCTCTGGCCTCATCTTCCCAAAAATATTTCCAATAGCCCTGCGTCTCTGAAAGTGATGCATGAGTTGGATGGGATTGTGTCATTTTGATGTATTTAACACAAGGAAAAACCATTTTCATATTCCGAATCACTTTTTGTTCTTTTGTAAACATACGATTAAAGTAAAACCATGTGATTCTTGGGCGGGGGGACATATTGATATATGCTGAGCCTTCGGAGTTGTGACCCACAGCCAGGGATTCATTCTCAGACTTCTTGTATGCCCACTAGCACTGTATGCTATTACCTATCTTAGTTTAGTGGATCATTATAATGCATGCCCCTTGCTAAGCACCTACTATGTGCCAAATCTTACATCCATTTATTTAACTAATTCCATTCTAACCCTTTATCCCTTAAAGACTCTGCATCTTTTTTTCCTACTGGAACTCCTCACATATTTATTAAGACCCAAGGAAATGCAAAAGGTTTTCAGTATCTTATATATGAATGAGGTTCAAAGAATCTTCCCAAAGCCACACAGTACTGCATCAGAATTCAAGCCCTCACCATGCTGAGTCCCTCGACAGCAGAAGCTGCGGTGACATCAAAGCACCCAGGAACACACACTCTGGGCTCTCAGCATCTTAGGCCTTAGGCCTGGTTTGCTTTGGTTTAGTTTGATTTGAGTTTTTTTTAAGATAGGACTTCACTATGTTCAGGCTGGCCTTCAACTCACTTTGTAGCCCAGGCTGGCCTTGAACTCATGCCAATCCTCCTGCCTCAGCCTCCTGAGTCCTGGGATTATAGGCATGTGCCACCATGCCAAACCTAAAATGACTTTTTTAATCCTTAATTTTCACATCTTTAACAGGGAATAATAATGAGTCACACATCATATCACTGCTTACAGGACTAAATAGGCACACACACACACACACACACACACACACACATATATATATATATATATTAGAATTTAATGTAGTGTCTAGAGAATACTCAATAATTAATTTTGGTCAGCATTGTTTTGGCATTAGAGTGCTGCCTCTGTCTACACTCAAGCAACTGTAATAAAATACTATAAGCTAGATACTGTACCAACAACAGAAATTTCATCTGGATGTGGTGGTGCATGCCTGTAATCCCAGCACTCTGAAGGCTGAGGCAGGAGGGTCCTTGCAAGTTCAAGACCAGCCTGAGGGGCCAGGGAGATGGCTCAGTAGAATAAGTGCTTGCCTGGCGAGCACAAAGGCCTGAGTTCAATCCCTGGTTCTGCCAAAAATAAATAAATAAAGAAAAGACCAGCCTGGGCTACAAAGTGAGCTCAAGGACAGCCTGAGCTGCATAGTGAGGTCCTGTCTCAAAAAAAATAAAAAACTCTCACAGTTCCAAAAGCTAGTCTGCCCGAAAGGAAGGCTTGGACAGAGCCAACGGCTGAGGAAGACCAGCCCCTGGCTCCTGGGTGGCATCTTGCTGCTGTAGTCTCCTGGGGCAGAAAGATCTTCTTGGGGACACTAGCCCTACACATGAGCTCCCCACCTGTTCACCTCCAAAGGCTTCTGTCTCAAACACCATCACTTTGGGGTCAGGATGACACCATGTGACTTAGGGAGGACCCAAACGTCCAGGCCGCAGGGCTCTCATGAGAGTCTTCATGCTGAAGAGGATTTAGAGAGCACGTCTCTCTATCAAAACATTTTATAAATAAGAAACTGAGCCTGAAAAATTCATTTTCTCTCTTTCTTTCTCTGTGCCTTCCCCATATATTTAATGATGTTTCAAAGACAAATATTGCAATTTTATGCTATTTTTATTCTCTCTTTTAAAAAAAAAAAAAAAAAAAAAAAAAAGCAATTAGGGCTAGGAAGATTGCTCAAGGACCCAAGTTCAGGGCCAGGGAGATAGCTCAGCAGAATAAGTGCTTGCCTGGCAAGCGCAGGGTCCTGAGTTCAGTCCCTTGTACCGCAAAAAAATAAAATAAAAAGGACCTGAGTTCAATCCCCAGTACCACCGGCTGGGCTGGCCACTGAAACCAGGTGTGGTGGTATACTTCTATAATTCCAGGGCTAGGGAGAAGGATCACTATGAGTATGAACTATGTAGTGAGACCCTGTAAAAAATAAATACATACATACACACATTCTTTTTTTTTAATTTCTTTTTTGGGGGTTGTATTTTAGGGAAGGGTCTACAGGGTGTTCAGGATCTCACTTCTACATCAGAAAACAGTGATCCACTGTTTTCAGCCTCCCAAGAGCTGGGATTACAGGCGTGCACCACCACACCCGCTCTCAATTGCCATCTCAGCCTGCCCCAGGGGTGGGGCCAGCACCGCAGGCCCAGGGATCTAACCCCTGGCCCCTGAGCCTGCTTGCAGGAGCTTTAATCCCCTGATCTGTTTGTCCAGCCCAGTGTATACATTAAAAAAAAAAAAAAAGAGGCACCTGGATCCCACTGGATTTCTCTTCTTTAAGAGGAGAGAGATCTGTGCACCACAGAAGGGCCTACACCTGTAAAAGGAGCCCCTAGATCAGAAAGATGCTTTAGATGCCATGGTGGGGAGAGAGCCCCCACTGTTACAGGTAGAACAATAAAAGGCAGTAACAGGCCACTGTGAGAGAAATGAAAGAAACTCCCACAGATCATAATTGAGTTCATCTGTCATCAGAAGGAATCAGTTCATCATTTTTCAAAAAACAAATAAAAATTGGGCCATAGTTAGGTCCAATTAAGTCATCCTTCAGACACACTGTCTATAGTGGACATCTGCTGTGTTGACTGCTTTTCGGGTAATTACAGCCCCAATTTCCCTTAGAAGAGTGTCCCTCCCCACATGACTGTGGTGTAGTTGTTTGGAAGTGATCCAGGCTTTTGTCCTAAAAGTGGGTCCCAATTGGTATAAACCCACAGGCCAATGTACACCCCTAACCCACAGTTCCAGGGCACACGTGTCACCAATCAGAGCCACAAGACAACAGCGGGCAGGTGAGGAGAATCCTGCCTCTGTCTCTTAACACTTAGGCACCTTCTTGATTCCACCGTAGCCTCAATCTGAGGATGATGGCAAACAACGGGACAGGGCAGTACGGCACAGTCGGGTGCCAGTCCTCACACAAGCATTCAGGATGTGTCATTTACACAGCACAGGGAGTGGGAGGGCGTGGCTTTGTCTACAGGCCCTGGGAGGTCTTCTGAGGACTGTGTTTCCTAAGCGCATCCCCACCCCTTCTCCATTTTCTATTTTGATCAGGGTCTTTCTGCATGGCTAAATTGCCGGGTGGGCCTTGAACTCAGAACCCTCCTGTCTCTGCTTCCCAGAGAATCTCAGAAGTCAGTGTGTATACCCCATCACTTTGTAAAATTACATGCACCTCACAAAACAAAAGAACCCCTAAAATTCACAGTTTAGGTAACACCCCCAAAATCATAGGGAAGATCAATGGTGCTGTGATTCTTATTCAGAATTTCTTTATTTTCTTTTTTTGTCTCCATAGCCTGCATATTCTGCTCTGACTTTGACCTAATTTGGGAGTCAAACAGAGAAAAGAGAAGATTAACACATGCTTTTGGGAGTAAGTTTCCAGAGCCCATGAGATTATTCCACTCAGACTCAATAAATTTTAGATGCTTATTTATAAATTCACCCACAGAGATAAATCAGGGAGAGGGAAAGCAAGATAAATATGCGGCTCTAACTTCTCACAGAGGAAGTGTCCATCTGCTGTTTAGAAGGTCCACGGAGTATCTCTACCTTCTATTTCCCCCCAAGATTTGTATATTTTTCCTCTGGCCATGAGGTTAAACTACATTTCCCTGACTTCTTTGCAGTTAGGTGTGATTAAATATTTGTTGATGTAAACAGTGCACACCTGGAATCCCAGCATTCTGGGCAGCTGAGGCAGGAGGTTTTCATGTTTAAGGCCAGACTGGCAACTTACTGAGACCCTGTCCCAAAAAAAAAAAGGCTGGAGAGCTAGCTCTTTGTGAAGGCCCTGAATCCAATCCTCAATAAAGCAACACACACACACACACACACACACACACACACACACACACAATCTCAAATGAGTGGAGGTGAAGTGAAGTTGTATGTGCCCAGGTCTCTTCCACGGCCTTCCCACTTTCCACCGCCTGAAATCCTTGACCAGGTGGACAATTTAGTATCTCACAGCAAAGCAATGCAGTGAGCCCGGTGTGGTGGCCCAG
>PVKA01024536.1:0-34100 GCA_004027165.1 Ctenomys sociabilis | reverse complement strand
ACACACACACAGGCACACACACACACACACACACACCACACAGACCTCCAGCTGTGCAGGGCTGGGCCCCCTCCCATGTTTTCTTCTCAGTGCTATTTCTTGGTTCCCATCTCTTAGAAGCATTCATAACACCACTGAGCCTTGAGTTACAGTTTTTCAAAGCTTGCAAAGTGAAAGTCATATTCTGTGAGGAAATCTGTAACTTCCTATTATAAAAGGCAATAATAGCATAAACATTATTATAGTTTTTAGCACTTTTGAGAACAACAAAGTATTTTCATGATAAATCAAAGAAGGCAATTGTTTGAAAACACGGAAATTCTAGCATAGAAAGAAAACAGCAGGAAGGGCAGAGGGCTCGGAGGCCTTTCCCGCGGCGCTCACCTCGCCAGGCACGGCCACCTCACGAGAATGCCGGAATGCAGCACTCTCCAGCAACAGCCCCTGCGATGGCCTAGGCTCCTGGGAGCCGCTGAGCCTGAAGCGCGGCACTGAGCACGCCACACGCATTTCTGATCTCTCCAGGTGGGGAAACTGAGGTCCAGGTTGCGTGCAGTACCCCACACAATGCCACCCGGGTGGAGAGCTCCTGGCCTGCCCTGGGCATCTCCTGTGACTGCAGAGGGCTTCCGGTCCAACGAGCTTTCTGTGCCCCCCAGGAATGCCGCTGCTGTCTGGGGCGTGTGCAAACAGCTCACTTCCCCGTCACGAGAAGTACCGGGCAGGATGGAGTTGCCTCGCTGCTGAGATCATAGCAACAAAAGACTGAGGAGAAGAAGAAGAGCCCAGAATCATAATTTTCCGACCCAACCTCGCAGTGCTTCCCTGCTCAGCAGAGAGGCGCCAGGCGGGCAGCGCCCGGGACCCCATGCGCAAGCGCGCCGCTGGTGTGCAGAGGTCTGAGTCCGGGCGGTCGGGAGCCTGCTTCTCGCGGCACACAGCCCTGTCAGCCTGGGCTCCCCAGCTACTGGGATAAGGCAAGAGAGGGGACAGCACAGTAAATGGCCCACCTTCTGTACCCAATAAATCACGCACGAGTTTTTGTTTGTTCAAATTCCAACAGGATTCATCTTAACACCCTAACTCCTTCTGCTGCAGGCACCACTGCTGGGAAGTCCTTTCCACTCTTCCACGTGCATTTCCCTTATTTACCTAGTTCCATTAAGGAACCCAAATCTAACACAAGTGCACCTTCCTCCTCCCATGCTGATGTTATCTATCCTGTCTGTCTGTCTGTCTGTCTGTCTCTCTGTCTGTCTGTGTAGTCTTGGGACTGAATCCAAGGCCCCACCCACGCTAGTCAAGTGTTCTGCTACTGAGCTACACCCTCCACCCCACACCTACTCTTCTTGATTTACCCCGGAAATACTGTGCCAATCACAAAACATCTTAGGGCTAGTGATACGGATCAGAAGTAGAGCTCGCGCTTAGCAAAGTAAAATGAGGGTTTAACTCCTAGAACAAAAAGTAGGAAGAAGGACTGAAAGAATGGAGGGGAAGGGAAGGAGGGAGAAAGGGAGGGAAGGAAAGAAAAGGAGCAAGACTGAGCTAGTCACAAAGCCTGAATTCCAGTCATGTGCTATCCTGTGGTCACTTCAATCCCAATAGGATGATAGGCTGCATGAGAAAGATAGCAAGCCGGAGCCCAGCAGTTTCACAATTTGGAGACAGCCTGTCTCGAGAAGTAACCAAGGACAGGGAGTGCCCTCAGCAGTGGCGAGCCGGCCCTAGACCACAGCCCGGCTGTCCCCAAGGACCAGGGCACTGCTCCCACTCCGCACTGGCTGCACAGGCTGCCAGCCCAGCACCTCCCGCTGGGGTCCTGGGGGCTGCCAGCCCCAGTGTGCACCTAAGAAAGCCTGCTCTGATTTCCGAGCTGCAGCAGGTTTCCTGGCCTACACACTGTATTTCTAAATCAATTGTGCCACAAACAAATTGATAAACATGGTGATAAATTTACATTTATAAAATATAAATTAAATATAAATATATTTAATAAATATAAATTTATAATTGTTATATAACACTACCTCCCTCAGGGACGCTAAATGTTAAGAAAGGGATCGTGGGCTCACCAGGAGGATAAGCTGGAGACCAAGCACTGCTGTGTCAGGGAGAACCTTGGCTGGGTTTACAGCCGGGGTGGGCTGCTTCTTTTGGCAGGGGCCTCACCGGCCACTGAGGGCGGCTGCACATCAACTCCTTATCAGAGGGTCTTGGTGCTGGGCTCTGTAATTAGGACATTCTGGAGGGGCAGAACCCTTCTTCCCACTCCTCCTACACTGTCTGCAGAGAAAGGCCACTTCAAGAGCAGACCACTGTTTAGTTGTGAAGATAACGGAAAGCAGTGTGTTGCAAGCTGATATTTTAAAAAGGAAAAGAAAGAAAACCCAACAGGAATGGGAACTGCCCCATCCTCCAGCTGCTGCCCCGGCACCGGCCAGGGTATCTAGGGCTGCCCGCTCCCTGTTGACAGGTGAGGACCACAAGCTCACGTCCACAGGTGAGCACACACCTAAGCAATGAGCTCTCCTCCTGCGGCTCGGCGCAGATCTGTGCACTTTCCTTTAGGAAACACAATGTTACTGCGCATGTTGCGTTTTCTACACCACGCCCTCCTCAGTAGGGTGTGGCTACAGTCTTGGCCTCCTTCCATATTTAGACCGACTGTGTGTTGCAGCTCACACGTACTGAAAGGGTCAGCACAGTGGTGGAGGGCGTTGTAAGCAAAGCAGGACGGAGATGGGGATTAGAGGTGCAGCTCAGACTGACGATCGAACAGCGGGGATCATTTCCTTTTCCCATGCTTACATTTATGATTATCAGTATCATAAAGAGGACCAGAGCTCAGAAGTGCCCCCACCCCCTGCGAGAGACTATAGCCTGTGTTTGGAACGTGCTTCTCTTTGTGTTCAGAATTTTTTTGGGAGGGTACCAAGGATTGAACTCAGGACCTTGCACTTGCCAGGAAGACATAGCTCTGAGGTATATCCCTGGTCTCTAGAGTTATTTGATATATTCTAAGCCTTTGGGATTGGAATAAAAATGTCAGGAAAATGGAGGACAGAAAGACAGCAAATCCTGCTCACATCTGGACTCGGTTTCCCAAATTCTAATAAATTTCACTGCTGCAGTTCAGTGTTGGATGCTTCCCCACAGGCCCATTTTGGGAGGTCTCGCCCAAGGCGGCACCCTGGGAGGCTGTGGGAGCTGGAAGCAGCTTGGTCTGCACAGGCCCTTGGGTCACGGCCTCACTCTGCCGCAGTTCCTGGCCACGTGAGTCCTGCTCAGCTCTGAGCACTCGGCCCCTGCCAAAAGCAACACGGTTAACTGATTATGAGCTGGGACTTCCACAACTGTAAGCCAAGTAACTCTTTTCTGTTTTCAAATTACTAACCTCAGGTATGTCATTACGGTGACCAGAGGAACAAGCCTTCCTCATTTCCTGCGTTTTCTCTTGCTCTGGCTCAGCACACTGATGGCCTAGGTGTGCTGAATGCTCAAGGACTCCATCCTTGTTTGTTCCTCCTTTAATTCTGTTTCCTCCAAAGCCAATCGAGTGGCTGAATTCTGGGTTTGTTTGTTATCAGATAGTGACTTCCTACTGGATAATAACTTTCTTTTTGTGCTTTTTATTGGTTCAGGGATTTTTGTCTTTATTGTTATTTTGAGACACAGCTTGCTTTGTAGCCCAGGCTGGCCTTGGATTCACTGTATAGCACAGGCCCGCTGCAAGCTAGCAGCAGTCCTCCTTCCTCAGCCTCCTGAGTGCCAGAATTACAGGTGTGCACCACCGCACCCAGCTCCCTTCTCCTTTGAACAGAATCTGGTACTCCTAGTAACTTTCTCTACTTCATCGTGCATGCATACTACTGTCTCACGGGCAATAATAACGCCAACACTCCTGTGTGGTGACCTCACTGCTCACCGTGGTTACTCCAGCTAATCCTAGGAATAATTCTTTCTAGGAAATCCACAGCACCACTTTACAGAGGAAGCAGAAGCAGCGTGGCTGAGCGTGCTGTGCCAGCTCAGGCCAGGCGGGGCACCTGCAACTGAGGGACCCAGGCCTCGAAAGCATGTCTAGTCCACAGAAGGGGCCCAACTTGCATCGCTGCACTGCTAGTAGCTCCATGAATAAAATGTCTATTTGATTTTCATTTAACCTCAAAAGAATCTGATTACCAAATAACCACTGAAGAATTATTAGCAATTATGTTCTGTAACTATGGTTCCTGCTAATGTCATTAGCAGTCAGCCTTTCATATTTAGTCCTATTAATTAATCCCCATAAGCATAGAAAGTTATAATCAATACAACAAAGACTCTATGGTAAATTGCAAATAATCCCCAAATCCCCCAAACGGTGCTCCGGGCTCTGGCAGCTTCTTTGGCTGGGGCACATTTCCTCCTTCAGAGGCTTGGAAAGTCTGTGGTAACAGATAGCTCCTCAGCAGAAAGCCCTTGCCTCACTAATGTACCTAATTAGGGAAATGCTTAGAATGGGAGTTCTGACTGCCACTGACAACTATAAATTCCTATAAGGCAATAAAAATAATTAGCTGCTTCAGTCAAGAGATGCTGCAAATCAGATATACAACTTTTCAAATCTCTGGGCAATGTATTGCTTCAGATAACTATTTTCAGTCAGTATCTCATTTCAGTTAGGCAGAAGCTGGGTGCAGAAAGTGGAGCTAGACTGAAATTCTAACAAAGGCAGAATCTGGATGGCACAATTCCAAAAGGAGGCAAGACGGGCACATGGACAGAGGTGCTAGGAGGCGGTATGCCACCTCCCTAGTGCACTGCTGAAAACTAACCTACAGATCACATGGCTTTCTCCCAAGCAACACTGATTATCTTTCATACATTTTATTGAAATGTGACTTACAAATTTGTTGCATCAAAAACCCATTTTGTCTTTGCAGTCTTAAATATCTACATTGACTTACACCTGATTTTTAAATGTCCACATTCATATATTTTTATGTGCAACAACTACTGCTTTAACTATGCAAAGATGCAGCCAGCTGTCTGAGGAGTGTCCGTTCCAACATGTGGCCTGGCAGTGCCTTCTGCGTGGCTGAAACTGAAATCCGTACAGGCTTCTGGGGCCCTGCTCGCCGAGAAGACCAGAGCTCAGCAAAGCCTGTTCCTTTTGCTGCAGAGAACAAAGTGAAGACCTTGCTCTTCCTTGGTGCTCCACGCCCTTTCCTCATTTTATTCCTGTCCCGGACAGTCTCCTAAGCATTCGTATAAACCCCCGGTGGGTGCCTTTGTGCAGATACCATTTGGAAGGAGGATACAGAGACCTGCTGTAGCGGAAGAGTAGCAGTCTCCTTGCACTGCACAGCACACTTGAGTCCTTGATCTGCTTCACTCAAAGGGTGGTGGAGGGCAGGGCCTACTGCATCCACGCAGTTCTCTGCACCACTCCCAAAGCACTGGGTAGGTACAGCTTCAGTGGATGTAGATTTCCTGGAAATTAAAAGCAAGCCTAAAACCATAAAATCACATAAGTAAATGAGTTCTTTTCCACATTAAAGATTATCTTGAAATGCGATTTGCTCAAGCAAGCTTTCTGCAGGCAGACTTCTCCAAGGTGCTGAAAAGGCTTGCTCCCAGCTGCTGGTTGTTACTCTGCAGCTCAGTGCTGGATGGAGGACAGGACCCAGGAGCAGAATGGACTGCTGCAGCGGAGCTTGGCAGCCTACTGCAAAGCAGGGAGCTGAGCACGGGGCTCACTGGGATGCGCTTGCGTGCACAGCTTATTCCAGTAATGACTCCGACTCAGGCAGCCCCCTCAGCGTGTTTAGTTTTAGTTCAATTGAATAATTTTACAAAATTGGCTGAAGAAATAAATTCAGGTAAATTAACAGGTAAAAGAGCATCTAAGTCCTCAAGAAATAATTCTTCGGCCTGATCATCATTTCCATTTCTATAAAGACGCCGTCCGTCCAAGCTTGGTAATGCTGCACTTTCCAAAGCTGTAAGTACACTCATGGGTTGCTAACCTCAGCCGATGGCGGAGAAGCTGTGATCGATTTGGTTCTGTGATTATTTCACATGTAAACATGGGCTCATTCAGAAAAAACGAGGTCTGGACAACTGACACTGCAGTTCTGCCAAGTACTCAGCTAATGTCCACAGAACCTCACTGGAGGGCACCCAGGGCTAAGTATAGAATTTCAAGCTGCTGATCTGTAGATGAATCACGAAGCAGTCCACGCTGTATGGCTAACCAGAATTCCCATCCTTACTCACACTACAAAAGAAGCCTGAGTTTTCTATTTGGAAGCCACTTCAGAAAGCTTTTGTTAATTTACATTTTGGGGCAGACTTTGCCCTATTATGTGTACTCAACTAATGACCTATTAACACAGCACTGAGAAAGTGAAAAAAATAGAAGGTTTTTCCAAAGCATCCATTTTATTTCATTCCAGAATCTAGAAGCACTGAAAATCCAGAGATTTCTTTGTTATTGGAATATTGGGAAGGATGCAAGGCAATGGCATTAATTTAGTGATTTCTAATTCTCTGCAGTTTGTTAAAACATGTGAAAAATTGATTCCATGTTCTTTAAAACTACCCCCACAGGAAGCGATGTAATAGCTGATAACTAGGTGCTCTTAATTCCAAAGGAAAGGCACTCTTTCATGGGTATACTCTACATACAATTGCTATTCAACGCAATCTTACTACAACTTACACGTTTTATTCATAACATTTTATTTGGCAAAAGGGGACATACTCAAAAAGCTGTAGCATGTAAAGTCCATGTTAATTAACTTCTTTGCTAAATCAGGTGACAGGTGTATTATTATTTGAACTTTGTAAAAATGAAGAGTTTCTTCCTTCAACCTTTAATATTTAGTGTAATAAAGGTCTTCCAGGTGACTATGGCTGCAGAACAAATATAAGGTATGGCAAACTGCACACTCGAACGGGCATCATTCTCAGGACTTCAGACACATCCAGGTGAGGACTGGCTGGGGAGCTCCCTGCTAATGCAAATGAGCCACTGCTCTGCCTGCCCCCCACAGCAGCCACACAGGAGAAGCAGAAAAGGGCAGCACCACCGCCGTCTGGCGAGAACTGAGCACCCTGCAAATCTGGATTCCCGGTCTAGAGTCTGGCAGGGAACCTCAGGGCCTCTGTCACGCACTTATGAGCTGGCTTCCCATGATGCAGCGCGATTACTCACAGCATTATTAGAGCCACCTCTAGCTATCTTTGCTTATCTCTCCTACAAATATTATCTCAAAAGAAAGAAAATAAAAGCCAAGAAAGGTGAAACTGGGGAGAAGCCGCATGTTTGCAGGAATCTCTGCAAGACTCATTAGGTTGGGGATAAAAAGCATAAATGCCATTATCACTTTCCAAGCAGCCTGACGAGAGTGATTCCCCGGTGGGGCACTATTACAGCTGCAGCTTTCTGGCTGTGTGCAGTGCATGAGTGACAGGCCAATCAGTGAAAGGTAAGTCAGTGCTACCTCGAGGAGCCACTTAGCAGCTCACACTTTCACCATTTCCTACATTTCAATAAATTCACCATGACAAAGTACAGGATCCCTAAAGGCATGAAGCAGGACTGCAAGAGAACAATAAAATAATATATAGCTCTGAGAAAAATATTAAATTAACATTCCATTAAAAGGAAATGGGCAGGTGATTCAGGTACTATTCATTTGCACTTTCTTAAGTTAAAAAAATGAAAGCAGTTTGTTCCTTTTAAAAGGCATAAGAAATGCAGTCAAATGGTCTGATAAATGTGCCTGCAGGATCCACGATGCGATCAGGGATCGACCTCACTTGTCAGTGATTTTAGAATTACACTGCGCTCTTATCCAATCATGCTGTAATATCCCCAGATCCTCTTACTATTTATGAAATATGTTTCCGTCAAACTTACTCTTTGAATCACAAATATATGAGCCCATGTCCAAAGTGTATTCTTACTAATGCAGAAAGAAGAGGTAAAATCTACTGCCTTTAGCCATTCCTTGTCTTCCAAAATGCCACAGGCATTGTGGGTAACATAATTGTTGTGTGTAACACTACTTATCAAGAACATTTCCTCAGCTGTTTACCTCGCCATGCAATCCAACACAGGCTGCACTGTATAATGACAAAGTCCAGGGAGAATGCTGGAAGCACGTCCCTCAAGCAGGAGTGGGCTGGGCGTAGTGTTTCTGAGGGGCTCCTTCTCAGAGCTGAACACCAAGACGCCATCCTTTGTGCCCAGAGCCCACAGCTTCCCAAAACTTGGGCCTTGGCCAGCAAGTCCCAACTGTGTCACCATATGCCCCTTATTTCTGCCAAGCATTGGCTGCCTGCTCTACTTTTAAGCAAATTTCATTTTATTATAGCTCAGAGCAATATTCATTAAAAAATATTACTGAAAAATGTCAAGTTGTTTTTTTTATAGAAACCGGAATTTATTTTCTACTGAAAGTCAGATATTTATTGAACACAAGGCATTTTTAAAACGTTGCTCTCGGTTCACAGGTTGTTTTGAAAATTGGCAGCTCCCGTCTTGACGGCCGCCTTCAGGTCGCCACACAAGGCGTGGGAAGCACATCTGTCGCGCACCCCCGCACCCACAAGCATCTTTGTCGATGCCGATTTACCATTGCCCTGCCGGAGCCAACCTGGAGGACAACTCCTTTGTTTCTCGCCGCACTTACTCTTATCCTTACACTGACCACCTGCTACTCTGCCCGCGCCCCGAGCATTCCTGACAACGGTCCCGTGTGCCTATAAACTTTAGCATGTGCTACTGCTTCACATATTATGATACAGAACGTTTGATGGGAAACCCACCCCACCTCTTTATCGCAATGGGTCATTTAACTGTTCAGTCTCGGTACCTCATTTGTACCTCATTTGTAAAGTAGAATGACAACACTCAGCCCGTCTTTGTGAGCCCAGCTTTTGGAAATTGCTTATCCATACAGAACCTGCAGGCCCTCTGTGCGCTTCTTACGCTATAATCACCTTCATGACAGGCCCTCTCTGAAATCTCCTCCCTCCATGGAGAACAGAGAATGAAGGCTGGCTAAGTGGTCTGAAGGCTGCTCGCCCAACAAGGCTTCATCGGAAGCACAATTACAAGCACAGCACTTTGCATCCCACAAGGGTAGGGTCACAACATGCGCAGAGCAAAGCGCAGTGTGCCTGAACGCCATGCAGGACTGAGGCTCCTGAGCTACCACAGAGAACACCTGCTGAGCAAGAGCTCAGGCAGAATGACAGGGACAGCAGTCAGACTTCACTCCATAAAGACACACAGACATTTCCCAATATTCTAAGATATTTATCAAGAGCTTAAAAATCCCATACTTTTGTCTCATGTTTACCAGGAAATTGATCCTAAGCAAACAAGAATTTTGTGCATAGATGTGTACCTTGAGGACTTGTTTAGAAGACCAAAGCTTTGGAAATGCCTTAAATCTCTAAAAATAGAAAAAATACTAAGTATGCTAAGATAGTTATATAAAAAAATAGGTAGTTGATTTTTGTTAGCAGAATAAAAATGTGTTACTCTCTTGTGCAATGTGGTGCGCCTATATTCCCAGCTACTTGGGAAGTTGAGGCAGGAAGACTGTAAGCTCAAGGCCAGCCTGAGAAATTTAGAGACAGCCGCAAATTAAAAATAATACAAAGGGCTAGAGATGTAGCCTCGTGGTAGATAGCCCCTGGGTTCAACCATCAGTAATGAAAAAATCTCCATTATAAAGACTTCTTAAAATGTATTATCTGTCTGTCTATCTGCCTGTCTATCTATCTATCTATCTATCTATCTATCTATCTATCTATCCATCCATTTATCCATCTATCTACTTGGTGCAGGGTCTTGCTGTGCCGCTCGGACTCACAGTTATCCTCCAGCCCTGGGATTGCAAGCATGAGCCACCATTCCCAGTTTTGGTGGCCAGCATGGCATGGGGCTAGCATGTTATGTGGCACCAGGGATGGACTCAGAACCTCGTGTGTGCCCCATGGTACAGATGTTTTTTCCTCCCTCTTAAAGTGCCTTTTACATGTTCATAATCAAATAAATATTATAAACATAATCCATACATGCTGTGTATTATATTTCAAACTGAAACCGTAATCTTTGCTGTAGTCTTTGAAAAGTGACCATTTGCTGTGGGTAAAGGCTGTTTTTGTTTGTTTTGGTTTTCTTTTACGTACTTAATACAGAGTATGCAGGATCTACAGGATCCCATCACATAGACTAGACTTAGAGCGATCCTCCTGTTTTCACCCTCCCAAGTGCTGGGATTACAGGTGGGCACCACCATGCCCTGTCTGAATCCCCATCTCAGCATGCCCTGGGGCAGGGCCAGCAGTACACCGGGTATAGCTAAAGGCTACTTTAAAGGAAATAAGTGAGAGCTGGGGATGCAGATCAGCAGAACAACTGCCTGCCTAGCAAGTGCAAGGTCCTGGGTTCAATCCCCAGTATCAAACTAAAAATAACTATAAAGAAGTAAAAATTAAAAAGCAAGGCAGGCTCAGCTCCTAAGCAGCACCATTTTCTTGGGAACCAACCTTTTTCCTGTTGAATGACAGTCTCTATATTACATAGCATATGGGAAAGAACTAATTCCAACGCCAAGACGCAGTCCAGAAAGAGCTCTAAAATTCCACAAAAAGCACACAATTGTTAGACCAAATAAGGCTCCTGAGTTCAGTGGAAATGATACAGAAGTGGTACCAGAGGCCGGGCCAACAGGAGAGCAGTGCGGCCAGGAGACAGGCAGCACCAATCGCCAGGGGTGCTGCTACAGTGTGCGGATCTAGTGCCACTTGAAGCAAGTCCCATGGTCTTGCTTCAAGTGGCACTAAATGGATGGATTGAAGTCTGTCATTTTAGGAAGAGGACATGACCTGTAGATGAACAGGACATAAAGGGTGAGTCTTATAGATGGAGAAAATAAAGCTAAGAGCGCAATAAACTTTCAGACAAAAAGGAGAGCAGTTGATTATGTAAGCAGGAATGCTGGAGCAGCAAGAAGTAAAGGAACACAACACGTTGCTTCTCATTCCTCCTACTATCTAAAATTGCTCACAGTCAAGTGCGCTCAGTACAGCACACCTGCACCCGGAGACCCACCAGTCTTGTTGGCAGAACGGCTCCCCACGGCGACAGTCCTGACAGGCACAGCTAGCAAGGCTGAGGGCGGCGGGGCCAGGCAGCCTCCCAGAAGGGGCTCACCATCCCCCACAGTAGACCTTCTTTCCAGCATTACCCAGAAGACCTCAGGGTTCCCGGCTTGTTCACGAGGAAGACAGCCCTGGAACATCACAGCATTATGTTTCTTCTCCTCCTTGAAGGATTCTAAGTGCAAAGTCAAAGCAGACAGCTCTCCTCAGACAGACACACATTGACTCTGCAGTTGGAAGAAATTAGAAAGGGCTTTCTGCAGCCCTTTCTAATGTCATTTCTGTAAAATAAGGCAAGAATCAGAGGAGACACAACAAACTCTGAGACCAGACCCAATACACTAACGTAAATGGCACCTTTGTAGAATTAGTCTGTTGGTTGTCTTTCCTTGATCCATGCAATTTCATGGGCAGGGGGCTGCAATTACGGAGCACAGAAAGCCTAATTTAACTTGGTGGCCACCTTGCTCACGATGAAGGTTAGTGAGATCGAAGACCACACCTAGATGGTGATGAAAGGTAAAGGCTTACATGTCTTTCAGTGCAAAGCAATTTAAATCCATTAAAGGGCATGAAATGAAGGCTGACTACATCTTCCTTCTTATGAGCTATTTGTAAAATATCAATCTTCTGCTCTTTTTCTTATTCTAAATCAATTGGCTGTAGAGTGTATTGTTTGGCTTCTTATTCCAGCATAACACAGTCTTTTTCTGCTATTGATCAGAGAATTCCTGCAAGTTAACTTCATCTCAGGAAGCAAAAAGTCGAAGTGAACCACTAAGAGCAAGTCCCCTGTCAGCAGCAGCCAGGTCCCAGAGCTCCTGCTTTCCAGCCGAGCAGGTAATGCTCTGTTCCAGCAGAGGACTCTTCCCAGTCAATCTGGAGCAGATCCAGTGTTCCGACTGGGTAAGTGCCTGTCCCACAGCCGATGTGGCCTGGGAATGAATGCATCAGAGCCCGACTCACAGGTAGGGCTGCTTATTTGCAGGAGGGGTGCCTTCAAAGTAAGAGTAAGAGCAATCACCGACGCCAGCACCAACGGAAGGGCAGCGGCACACAGCGGTGGCTTCCAGACACAAAGCCAACTCTCCGCATCTCCCTGAATAAGCACCTCATATTTGATAAAGAAATGCTGGAGATAAACTGCACTTTGTTTTTGGATATTTTAAGGTACAAATGAACAGCAGTAAGAAAAACTTATTTTTTAGAGTTTCAGTTATTTAATAAGGCTCTTAGTAAGAAATTTAGAACACTACTTTATGAAGATAATCCATTTGTCAGAGCAAAAACAGATCGCAGGTAGCCCCGGAGCTGAGGAACAGATTTGCTTTTTGCTAAAATCTGTAAGTCTGCCACTTTCTGATCCACCTTGCACTGCTCTGAAATCTGCTCTCTGTCTTTCTCAGTGTCAGAGTTCTCACCCTCCTGGTGTCTGGGCTTCCGCAGCTTCTTCCTGAAGTAAGCATCAGTGAGGTGTTTGGGGATTTTCACTTTGCTGATACCAATCTTTGTAGAGGTGGCAATGACAAATTTCTGGTGTGTTCTTCATAGAGGAACACGATTAAGGCTAAGAGGCCCAGTCACAGGTAGCAAGCCACCAGCCACCTGCTTCAGGAAGACCACTCTCTTGCCTCTGTGATGCCCAGTGAGGATGATCGAGATGGTGCCGGGAGTGATGCTGGCTTGAAGTATCCCCACGTGCTGACTGAAGGGTTTCTTGCCATGGCTCAAGAGCTTTCAGGATACATCTTTATTAGGCTGGTATGTAGGCATTTTTTGAAGCTTAACCACCTGGATACCTCCATTCTTATCCCCACCAACTGGTTTTGTGATCGTCGCAAGAACTTTCTCCTTCTTTTTCTTCTCAACCTTTGATTTAGCAGCTGTGCACTTTCTCTTGTACAAAGCCTTTCTGGAATACATAGCGGATCGGGAGTATCTACCAACTCCCCTAACCAGGACAGCATTTCGGCTGCGGGGGGGGGGGGGGCTGCCCCTTCTTGGACATTTTTGCCTTCACCTTACCCTCTTTACCAGTACTACTGGCAGCAGCCTTCTTGCCATTGGGTTTATTCTCTTTAATGCCTGGCTTCTCAGTTTTTTCACCCACCATCTTGCAAAACGGGAAAGAGAACTGAGATTCCAGAAAAACATTTTTTTTTTTTTAGCATAAACTTGCATACTCCACAGGACACTGGGTGCAAAGTCAATTGGAAGGGAAACAGAGAAGAAAGCACAGGGGTCTTCACATCTCTCAGCAATGTTTTCATGGCAAGCACTGCTATTTTGCTTGATCTGAAGGTGAGTGACGCGCATGAAAACAACTGGCGTGAAGGACAGGGTGGCAACCAGGGTCCGGCAATGATTCTGCCATGCTTGGGCACGTGAGATGCAGAAAGCCAATCAATTACTCTGCATTTTACCTTTTGGGTTGATCGAATGCAGAAATTAAAGTGCTTGAAAGAACTGATGATACTGTGCACACGAGGGACATTTTGCACGTATAAGGTATTAAGGTGCAAAGGACTAAGTAGAAGGAAACTTCAGGAAGTTTCAGCAAAAAGCCTTTCGGGCTCCTCTTGCTTGGCTCAAGAGCCTGCAGCAAATGTGCTCTGTGATTCCATTCTCCAGTTGGCAGGGGCGGAGCTGGGGTGACCAAAGCTCTGGCAATTGGTCTGGGCCCCTTCACGATGAGTGCGCAGCGCTAGCAGCCTGACTGAGCCATGTGTGTCATGAGCAAGTTACCTGACAAGAGCACGTGGTGGGGCGGGAGAGGTCACTGCTGTGCAGGATGGTGCACTCCGCCCCGTGATTCGCAAGAGCAGGGGTTCCCCCACGTTCAAGTCCCAGGAAGCTGGCACCAGAGAGTTACGGCTCTGCCACGAGGACCTGCGGATTCAGTTTATGCTTCAAGAACTCTATTTAGTGCTGATGGCACATAGGTCATTTTTGAAATCTCACTGCACACAGCCTGATCCCGTACTACTCAAACATGGCAATTGCTATGAGTTATTTTTCTCCAAAGGCTTAAAGTTAGTGTTCCATATTCTAGTGGGCTTGGAAAGTGCATCTGTCCCTTCTCTGAATTACTGGGCAAATTTCCGCCCACAAGAGACTTTGGAAGTCTAGCTTGTGCTGACTCCGAGAAGGGCCTGATGGTTACAGCACAAGGAATGGGTGTGAGACACGCCTCTTGCGCCCCAAGCACACACCTGCCACTTGGGGCTTTTCTCTTAGTCCTCTTACTCTCCAGACCTCAGTCCTCCTGCAGGCCCAGACTGAGCCCCCCAGCCTTTGTGACACCAACTCCAAATAGGGGCGTCTCCTCCAGCCGGCCTCACTGAGCCACCATGAGGCTTCCCTGCCCCGAGACCCCAGCCACACTGACTCTCCCCTCCTCATGCAAGGTCCTGAAGAATCTCCAGACATACCTACATTCCCAGCACTGGTTTTTGGTTTTCTATTTTTACTTATTTTTTTTGCATCTAGGACAGGTCTCGCTATGTAGACTGGACTTATAGTGATTCTCCTGTTTTCAGCCTCCCAAGTGCGGGGATTACTGGCTTGTGCCACCACGCCCAGTCTCAGTTGCTATCTCAGTGCACCCCATGGGCCCAGCCGGCACCTTTTCTGGTTTTCTGAGACAGGGTCTCACTGTATAGTTCAGGATGCCCCAGAACTGACCGTGTAACTCAGGCTGGCCTCAATTTTGTTATGATCCTCCTGCCTCAGCCTCCCAGTGCTGGAATTACAGGCGTGCACTACCATACCAGTCCCCAGCACATTCATTAAATAAAAAAGGGATGTAGCCCATTTAGAGTGACATTTAGTCTTCAAGTGGGGATATGGGTGGATGACGATGGACAGGGAAGTTGGGTGTGATAGCAGTGGGCTGGCAGCATGGCCCTGGGGTCCCTCTTCCCACAGAAAACTCACTGCCTGTGGCCATCGCTCCGTCACATTATTCCTGCCATAGCACTTTGTTTCCCTTCCTCTCCCCTTCTCAGCCATGGCTCAGCCAAGCCACTGCTTGCTTCCTTCCTTCCTTCTTCCTCGCTGAAAGGCCCTTTACCCTGCAAGGTGGCACTGCCCCAGCCTAGGCCTGGCAGGCTTCTCCAGCCTTGGCAACCCTGCCTAAGCTCTGCAGCAAGCAGAAGCCGGCCGCTGTCCCTGCTGTTTCCTCCCCCGCTGGCCCTCCTCCTGGCTCTCCCTGCTCCTGTCCAAGGCCCTGTCCAGGTCGCCAGCCCTGCCATGTGCTTCTTGTCCTCTGCTGGAACCAGGCCATCCAGAACACACAGCACAGGCTGCTTATTTCTCTGTCACCTTCCCACTTATTTAGTGTATGTCTGTGACACCCAGCAATTTCATTCATCCCAAGGACCCAGTGCCCATTTAACCCCGAGCATCTCTACCCCACCTCTCTCTCCTTCCCAAGAGCCATCAATCACCACTCCTGGTTGTTCTCCCACGGGGCATCTCACTGCCTCTCCCGAAGGACTCCTGGTCACCCGTCTGGCTGAACAGCTTACCTGCCTTCCGTTCTCTGAGACCCCACAGTGTGTGGCTCTGCCCCTTTGGGCCTGAAGTCCTTAGGAGCCTCGTCCACTGTCCCTTATAAATTCCAGGATTCTCCCACCCCACAGAGACCTGACTGCCTTTAACATTCTTTAGTCTCTGGCATCATCTCTCTGGACTATCAGGTTGTCGGTCAACAAAGGCGTCTTCGTTTCACTGTTTTCATTTTTTAACTGTTCCCAGAATCTAACATTGTACTTAACATGTCAGAATGGTTGAAGATACTTTTTTGAAAGCCATATGAAAATGTGAAGTGAGGCAGGACCAGGAAGTAGAAAAACTAGACTCACATCTGGCAGTTTTGTGAATGTGGATAATTCCAGTGGCTCTTGGGCCAACATCCTCAGTTTACATCAAGTTGAATAGTATGGTCCCCTCCCTAGTTCTCCCCATTTCTGTCAGAACACCCCAGCTGCATAATCGAAGGCTATCTGGAATTCATAATGGTCAGGTCCAGCTGGTCACTGCACTTCTAGGATGCCCACAACACCCCCAGCCCTTCAAACATTCAACTTTAGTATCAGAGAGCACTGCAGAGATCTACCTGCCTGTCAGCATTAATTTTCAGTTCTTGTAGGGACTAAAGCAAGCAATAGCACTGTCTTACAGAATATTGCAAACAGTAGAGAAACTGGGAAAACGCTGTTTTCTTCTATTCAAGTAGACTTCACCAAGATATCCTGTGTCCATACCTCAAGCTGCCTACTTCCAAATGAAACCATCTAAACTTCCAGATATCATAACAGGGAAGTAGGTAAATGTTCCAGGGGGAGAGGAACAGGTAAGACCCCTAGAAAACTGGTGTACCAGTATTTTAAAAAAGATTTCAGAAGCTCAAGAAAGTAGGAGTTAGCTAGAAAGATAGCTCAGAGGTCTAACTGCCTGCCTGGCAAGCACAAGGACCTGGGTTTGATCTCCAGTATGACATGCTGTGAAGGTCCTGGAGCCTGAAGCAGCCACCAGCACCAGGTGTGGGAGTGCAGGCCTGTAATCCCAGTGCTGTAGCAGCTGAGATAGGAGGATCCCTATGAGTCCAAGCTGCACAATGAGACCCTGTACCAAATAAGTTAATTAATTAATTTTTTTGAATAAAGGAGTTATGCAGCATAGGAAGAGAAAGACGCTGGCAGGTGAACCGATGTATAATGCTGGCATGTGCATCAACTTTTGCTATGGTTCACATGTGAAATAAAGTTAACACTTCAAGTAATGCTTGGTCTTTATCCCTAGAAGAGGAGGTCAACTTGGAATGACCTGGGCACATGACCTTGGGCTGCTATGTAGGTAAGCAGGTGCAGAACCAGCATAGAGCTCTTGGCCACTCTAAACCACACCATCATGGTAAGAGCAGACAGCTGCATGTGAGAAGCCTGCAAAAACACATGGCTTTTGTACCATTCTGAGGATCACAGAAATCAAGGAGTACAGGGAAGCGAGGAGGAGGAACAGGGATGATTTTGACAAGCTTGGCGCTGAGTCTGTCATGACTTACAGGTTGAGGCATCACACAGATGGGATGAGATGGATCTGGGAACAGAAATGATGATCAAAGAGCTACTTGTATCAGACACACCCTAATTACTGGCAAAAAATGTGTATTCCCTACTGCAGGGCAAAATACTGACTCTCGGGGAAAAGCCAACGATCTGTTTTTAATTCATTTTAAGCATTTCTGCAGGACAAGTGACTAAAACCAAGGAGTAGCAGCTGGATGGCAAAGGGCAGAGGGGGACAATTTCCTGAGAAGTCAAGAGCTGACAACCAGTAGTGTCCACAACGGTTCCTGGTTTACTAGTGAAACACACGGGGATCATCTCACAAGAACATTCCCGAGACAGTGACACCACAGCTTGGCACTGTCCAGCCTGAGCTCTGCATGCCTTTAAGGATGGCCTTTAAACTTCCACAGTCATACAAAGGCTGGTCACCAGGAAGCGCCCCTGTTGGTGCTCCACTGCTTCTGCGGTACGGACTGCAGCCTGGAAAAGCCGTAAGACTGACTGAGCAAGAACCCCGGCACCACCAAACACCAAGTGATGTGACCTTACGTGAATGCCGGACCTGGGCCAGAAATACACACTCAAGTTTGTTTAAAGGACTAAATCAATGCCTATGAGCATTGACAGCCATTTCAAAAATGAAAAACAATTTAGAACATTGAATTAGAATGAGAACCAATGAAACACCTTGAAATAAGGGCCACCCACTACCTGGTCTTGACCAAGTGGTGCATTTGGGCAGGTTCCATGAACCCAGTACGCACTGCAGGGTCACGTGAGGGAGGAAGCGCAGCTGCTTCTCCTGGGGAAATGCTTGGATGTTAGAGAAGAGTGTGTATGCGTCCTTAATTCCACAGTCAAAGGCACCCCACTCGGCACAGCTCTGAGTGACATATGCTCCATGTGCTTCTTGAACCAGGCTCACAAAATCCCCCGGTCGGTACCTAGCACCTTGCATTGAAATGAACCATTTCGCGCCATTCTTTTGTCCAGTTACAAACTTGATGACAGAATGAATTATGAATTTTTAAATCCACAGGGTTCAGTATCACAACGTGTTTACATTTTTCCATAAATGCTCTTTCAGTGTGTGCCTAGAGTCCCCCCAAAGCCTCGTGCAACCACGGAGCTGGCTTCTGGAGTTGTCATTGATGCACGGTCCACCGCTGTGATGGTACGTGTGAGTGCTCCAGTGCCCTGAGTGGGCAGCCTGCCTACAATCAGAGAGAGGGAGAGAGGCTCGCTCTGCTCCTCCCTTACTGCTCTAGCCACTTCTGCTGTCTGCCTTGGCCATGAAAGGCTGCCCTTGGCCATGCCTCAGTGCCTTGGAGCCCGCTGACTACGGACTGAAGTCCCCAGAGTGAGCTAAATAAGCCTGTCCCCCCCTACCCTTGGGACGCAGGTACCTCATCTCACCAGTGAGAGAAAAGTAACTAAAACAAGTGCTTACCAATCAATCCATCCTTCTGAATGTTTATTTGGTGAAAGGCATTTGTATCACATAATTAATAAATATTAATGTAGCGACTACTACATCTTAGGCACTATGATAAAGAACATGAATAGAAAACAATTCTACCTTGAGAAGACCACAATCTATTAGCCCAGAAAATCTCTGCGTGCATGATAATGCTATGCTGTATCTAGTTACAACACACGTATTATGTCAAGTAAATAAGTTCCTAAATAACACAACCACATTTACATATGCTGAGTTTGTCTACAATGTAAGTGAAATTACTAATAAATTTTAACCCTGGCTATAAAGTTAATAAATATAAAGGCATACATTTAAAATTGTATGTTGTTTTACAAATTATGTTAGTTAGCAATCATTTGTTAGGAGGATGAACATGCAGCTAATGCTCTCTTATAAATGCATCCAGATATACGGCTGAATAATTTTTAAAAACCTTAAAAATTCAGATTTACCATAGTGAGTATTAAATTATATCACATGATGTAACCCATGTATAATTTATCATACTCTGTATTTCTTTTTCTTTATGCATTTAGTGCAGGGTCTACACGGTTTCACTACACATATCAGACTCGGAGTGATTCTCCTCTTTACAGCCTCCCAAGCACTGGGATCACAGGTGTGCACATACACACCCAGTCTCAATCCCCGTCTCAGCACACCCCGGAGGCAGGGCTGGCACTGCATGCCAGGGACTGAACCCCGGTCTCTTCATATGCCTAAACAGGCGCTTTAATCCACCAAGCTATCTGGCCGGCCCTGCATTTCTTGATATAAAGACAAAGTACAAAAACACTAACTGTGTATCTAATTCTAAACAAGATTTCCAAAATTCTGCCCAGGTCTGGGAACACTACGTTTGTGCAAATGTGCATCCACTACGTTATCTCATGAATCTCTATAAAACTAGTTATACGGAATTAGATTTCAAAGCAGGACCGAGTCTTCTTTCACTTCTGTTTCCTTTTCCACAAGAGCAAATGATGAGAGCAGAAGTCTCAGTGATCCTTGCAGCTCTGGGTTTGTAGGATTCGATGATGAGCAGACGCTTGGAGAAGCTGGCGTGTGGAAGCAGTGCCGCTGGCCCCTGAAAGTCACCAGCTGGACAGTGCATGCCCAGTGAGATGCTTTCCCTGCTGACAGCCCCCAAGGCGCTCAGCATCACACCTTGCACGCATTCCTTCAGCAGTGTCCCAAAATGCATCTGTACTTAGGGGCACCAGCAGGTAAAGCGGCCATGACAAAGAACACCCATGCAGGTGATGTGACCAGAAAACCTAATTAGTAGGCGCGGGGATTTTCAGGTCAAGCTCCCAGCTATGCAGTTTCCTGGGGAAAAAATTAAATTGGCAGATGTTCATGCCTCATGTGTTTCTAAAACCAAACAGAAAAGTACAAAGTATTTTTTAGCAGTAACCTAAGAGTCTGCAATGCCTGAAGTACTGTATGGTTTCTGGGTCTGCTTTGCAGATGGCCCTTCCCTCACCACTGCGCAGGACCTGAGCTCTCCACAGAGTCCAGTGTCTCTTCCACCCACAGGGCTGGTGAACAGCAGCCAAAGCAGGGCTTCAGGGTCACAGATGGCTCTGTCAATTCCATAGCAGCCGTTCTCATCTCCAGCAAAGACTCCTGCTGCCCCTCCGATGCTCTAATACCATTCCCCTGGGGCAAGGTCTGATTTCTCTGGTTCTCAGAATCAGAAACATTGCACATTTTGGAAAATGCAAATGTAGGACAAACTTTGTATATAAACTAATACACAGAGTGGCTTGTTTTAAAGAAATAGAGTAAGAAATCACTTTCTCTTGTATCTATTTTCCCAAGGTTTTTCACCCTTTTGCAGAATGAGATTCCAGGTTTAGAGACATTAAGAAAACAGTAACCAGGGGACCCGTTGCCTGGAAACAGTCTGATTACAACCAACTCACTCAGCTACCAGGAAATTCTACCAGATCCTGTAGGACTGTTTGTCAAGCTTCATTATAATGATAAAGAAAATTTACACTTTGCTAACGCCTTCAAAAATTATTGTCATGAAACTGAAAAACCTAGGCATCTGCTTTGGGAAGGAATGGAAAATTAACATGACTATCCAGTGTCAAAAACTGACAGCCCAGACAAAATAAAGAAAAATTACACATCCACCATGCACAGAATGCAGAAATCAAAACTCCAGATCCAGTGCTCACCAGATCATGTCCGGGAATTGCGCTGTATGTGAGAAGCCAGCCCCACCAGAAAGGCGCTAATAGAGGACATTTGTATTCTGCTGCAGTTTGGCTTCTGCCTCCTCCTACATCTGCAGCAGAATTTCCAATCTGATGCAGCCATTACCAGCTGCTTGGAAACAGACACCACTTGGTTCTGATGTCCCTGACAGGTGGACAAGATTTGTCCAGGCAGTAGCATTATATAACATTGCAGAAGTTCAACAAAAATCTAAGAATGTCTATAATTCTTTTATGTGCTTAATGATTAGTTTCAGGAAACAGGATGTGTATCCTTCAGTTGGTAGATTTCTACAGCTATATGATTGTATGTATATGTGTATGTACAAAAGTATAGACAAGGGAGAGGCACAGGTAGAGGGAGAGGGAGAGAGAGAGGGGAAGGGAGGGAGAGGGAGAAGGAAGGGGAGGGCCTGCCTGTGACTATTCCATTTCAGAACAGCTTCAACCTTCTGGATGCATCTGTGAATCCTGGCTCTACTGAGCTTTATCCTGCTGTTGATCCACTGATCCACTTCCAGTGACATTCGCCTACGGTGCACATGGCCAGGCAGCTCACGTGTGGTTTAGGAGCCATCATAGCATGGAATGTACCATTGATGAAACCCATACTTAATTTTTAGACACACTGATCCACTGGTAGAGCATAAAATACGTGACATGCCTTCACAAAACTCAACTGTTATGGTCTTCAATTAAAAATTTTCAATGTCCAGTTTATAAAATATATGTTACTTTCATAATTTCAAAAAATTGTTATTTTTAAATCATTGTTCTTGATGTATGAGGGGCCTAAATGTTCTTCCACTATGGATAAGTGCTCAAAATTCTAGGGTAGGGCTGGGGAGAGAGCTTAGCATTCTAAAGTGCCTGCTCAGGCAAGCTGAGGCAGTCACAGGGAGCTGCAGCTCAATCCTTGGCACTACATGCTGAGCCAGCCCCCCCCCAAAAAAAAAATCCAGGGTGAAAGATCTGAGCAGAAACTTAGAGAGAAGAATGTAAAGTGTAGCCTTTAAATTTATTATGAATACTATTGGAACTAAACTATTTTTACTTTAAATAGTCTTCTTGCATCCTCCAGGTGTCCATGCCCATTTCCCGGTGTCCACATTCATCCTGTAGATGTCCACATGCATCCTGCGGACATCCACACACATGTAACAGGTGTCCACATACATCCTCTAGGAGTTCATGTACTTCCTGCACATTGTCTATGGGCATCCTTAGATGTCCACACCCGTCCTCCAGGTGTCCATGTGCATCCTGCAGAAGTCCACGTGCATCCTCTGGATGTCCACGCCCATCCTGCAGATGTCCACGTGCGTCCTCTGGATGTCCAAGCCCATTCTCCAGGTGTCCACGTGCATGCTGCAGGCGTCTCTGAAATATGGTTCCACAGTAACACACCCCTCCAAGCACCATTTTTCAGAGAGTCCATCTTCGTCTCCTTTGAGTCTTCAGTCTGTTTTAGACCTGTAATGGAGTGAACACTCCTCCAATCTTTGCTGAACAGATCTGAACAAGCCACTGACATCATCAAACAGTTGACCCGCTACTCCAGACCCCACGAAGACAAACATACCAGGAAACAAAAGACAAAATGAAGCTGAGTGCATGGGTGGCTGTGCGGGAAAACAGAAATCTCCATAAAGCCTTGGCCCGTCTTTACTGTCCATCTCCAAGTTCTACATGCTATTGCCAAGATTATTTTGAAGGCCAGGGAGGTAGCTCAGTGGCATAAGCAACTGCCTGACTAGGACAAGGTCCCAATATCGATACCCAGTAGTCCAAAAAAAAAAAAAAGATTATTTTTAAGTCATGATAGTGCCACTGCCTGAGAACTTATAACAAAAGAAAGAATGAAATAACTTCTCTGCCATTTCTGCCATCCCAAAACTTAGAAATCAGCTTCCTATATGGAAATAAAACACATAATGCTCTGGCTAAAATGGGAGTTCAGACAGAAGCCAGGGTGGTGCGAGCTGTTTGCCCACAGAAGTGGCCTAATAAAGGGGGTCCGAGCCAGGCCCACTTACTGTGCTGAATGAGAGTAGACAGAAGGGCCACGTCCGGCAGCGAACTCAGTGGCCCAGTGCCTGCCTGGCAAGCACAAGGGCCTGAGTTCAGTTCCCAGTATTCCTCCTCAAAATCAGAAAAGCCCATTTTCAGGTTAGTTAAGCAAAAATGCAGGAACGAGAGTTTAAATGGTGAATTAGGAATGAAACAGAGGTGAACTTAAAGACAGATTGTCAGTAGGAAGAGCTTTGGTGCGAGCCTTCAGCGCTCTACCCCAGGCGATCGCTAGGGTTGAGCTCTTTGTAGAAGCGGCGGCCAGGGACATCCACTCACTGGGCCAGCGCTCCCTTTTTAACCTCTACTGCACCAAATCCTGGACACTGAAGATCAAATACCGCACAGAATTCCAGTCATGACGGATCATATGGGTCAGGAGCATCGGGCAGATACAGCATGCCAGGAAGTGGATAACAAAGGTGGAAGGCTGGGGCGGCAAGTCCTGAGCAGGGTTACTGTCACAGACAACGTGTAAGGCATTTTCCACATCAGCGCTTCACCATGCCCACTCCAAACATCTAGAAGCGCCCATTCTACCTTATAGGAACGAGGGCCTATGCGCAGGAGCCAGAGCCTGTCCTGCTAATCCGATGTGCAAGCTGCGGCAGCCCAGGGACGGTTCTCCTGGGCACGCAGCGGTGTAAGCAGGGCCTGGCCCAACTGCACGGCACATGCACGTCCGGTCGGGCTCCACCCCGACACGAGGGAGGGGCACTACAGGAACTTCAGGGCGCTTTCCACACCTGGAGTCAGGTGGTCACAATGATCAGATAATGTATCTGCAATTATGCTCGGCTACTTATTGGAGTAAGAAAAGGGAAGCATGACACTGCCATACGAGTAATATAAAGTGCATAATATAATACAGCATAATATATTATAAGCTTAAAATCAGCTAGCAATGATAGAAAATGAACTTAGCTTTATAAGAAATTTACAAAGTCAGGGACTACTATGATATATGATTTTTTTTTTTAAAGGTCACTTGTATAAATGCTTTTTAAAGCATTGAATTCCTCAAATTCTGCTCAGATTCATCCTGCATCATTGATCAAATTTTCCAAATCTCAAATATCAACCCCCAAATGCAGCCAATGCTGACACAGCAGAAACTTCCTACAGGTGAAAGCAGTGGCCCGGAGGGCAACGGCACAGTCAGCTAATGCACAGTCAGTCAGACGCTGAGGCAGGAAGCTAACTCAGTGCCCTCAGGGACAAAGGGCCCCCTTGTCCTTCCATAGGGAAAGAGCAGAAAACACCACAGTTCCCCTTCTTCCTGTATTCTGGTTTTGCTAAAATTTTATCAGATCCCAGTAATAAAGTTTGGGGCATCTACTTCTCCTCCTCCACCCCCTCTACCCCGGAGCACATTTCTCGTTTCCAGCATCTGCTCATCTGGACTCCACAGTATGTTAACTTTCTCACCACCCTGACTGAAGACAGCACTCCCCCTCCATCCCTCCTTGTGCTGCGTGCAAAGATCCTTTCCCTCTCCTCCTATTTATGAAACACTACCAGCCTCTGCTCAAAAGGTCTCTTTTAGATCTTACACCTATTTTGTTTTTGCAAGGGTGCTATCTATCTATCCATCTATTTTTAAAATGTACTTGGTACAGGGTCTCACTATGCAGCTCAGACTTATAGTGACCCTCTCCTGTCTCAGCCTCCTTAGGGCTGGGATCACAGGCATACACCACCATGCCCAGATTCTGGCTGGACCAGCACAGCACTAGGATGGGGCTAGTGCAGGATATGGTGCTGGGGATGGAAGCCCAGGCTCCATGTTTGCTTGCCTAGGCAGGTACTTAGTCCATTGGGCTATCTTGCCTGCCCTTTGCAAGGTAGCGCTTAACATTCACCATTATTTTCCAAGATACAGAAAGAGGACAAAGGGTTAAAAGTTTTCACAAGCAAACCTAGATTTCTGCTGCTTTGCAGGAGAGAAAAACAAAACCATTGCTAGATAGAAGACTGAAAATAGATTATGTGCACCACTGTGGCTGAATTCTACCTATTTTTTCCCAAATGTTTCATAAGAGAATCAGTAAAAGTTGCATCTGAAACACAGGTGCAGTGGTGGAGCTTGGTGTGCCCCCAGGGCGATCCTTGGGAGCTGCAGGGGCACACCTCTCCACCTGTGCTCAGGGGATCGGCTCACAACACCTGTCCTGCTTCGGACCCCAAAGTCCAGATGGAACAGGGTTGGGGTGCAGCAGCACCAGTGACAGGGAAGGTCTCCAGGCCGTTTGCTCTAGCCTGAGGCACATAGGCACCAGATAAGGGTAGGGTGGAGCTTCCATGGCCGAGCTCAGTGCCCGCTGGGACCACACTTCGCTCCCGGCACAGGCCTCCGCCTGCTCCACATGAGCACAAGGCCAGGACAGATGCTGCTGAGAACAAATGGGGCAGAAAGGAGGGCTGGCCTCATGGTCCAGGCCGCCCAGCACGTGGGCTCGCGGGCCCCGCCCAGAGCTAGCCTTGTCGCCAGCTGGAGTCTCCTGGGCCCACCCGCAGCAAGGTCAGCTAAAGCGCAGTGAAGGCCACGTATGCAAAGGACTGCGAAGCTCGTGTCTTCACTTGTGGACTTTTAAAAAAATTATACGGTGTTTATTTTCTCTACTGGCACAGTTACTTTTCAAAGAAATACTCATTCACCTGTCAAAAACTCATCTCCTTACTTCTAGGAGATTCTTGTGAGAAACAAAGACCAGGACCACAAAAGGGTACTGACTACATTTACTGATAAGCGCCAGGCATCTGCACAGAAGCAACTCAGCAGGTAAGGTAGGCTTGTACAGTTGAATTTCAAGTGGCCATTTGGTACATACTAAATCTGAGAGCTCAGGTCCTTTCACAAAACAACTTTTGTGTTGTTGTCACACATTTTTTAATCTTTAAAAACTTTATTTATTTGGTAAAGGGTGTTACTCTGCAGCTCAGACTCATCATGATCCTCCTGTCTCAGCCTTCCCAGCAGGCCAGATTTCAAGCATGAAATCTGCCACCACGTCCAGTCTCAGTTGTGCCAGGGGTGCCAGGGATGGAGCCCAGGCCCTTATGCTTGCCAGGCAGGCCCTTAGAGCCCCGAGATACCTTCCCAGGCCATGACACATCTTTTTAGAGGTTTTATCTTTGTTCTTGAGGCTACATTTTAACTGGTTGTGAATTATACTTGAACATATGTTTTGTAAAATGACATCAAAGCAAACTCCTCTATGTCACAAATGCTACATAAAAACCATCACGGAGCTGGCAAGATGGCTCAGCAGTCTGAAGCACCTGCTTAGGCAAGCTCGGGCAAGTGAGCAGGAACAGGGGTGGACAGGGGTGGACAAGAACCACAGGCACCACATACCCTGCCAGCCCCGACCCCAGCGAGGGCTGAGCCAGGCACACACACACACACACACACAGACACACACACACACACACACACAAAAAAAAAACATAAAAGGAAGGTTTTATGTACCACAGAACTGGTACATAGATAATCAACTGACTAGTCTGTGCATTTCACACATATTTCAGAACAGTTTTTCAGGTTTCATAATAATCCTACTTTGAAAACGAAGCCCATTAAACTGAACTAGCATCCCAAGGGCCAGGGCCAAGTTTCTCTTGAAAGCTCCAGGACAAGGTGACTGCAGCACCTCACTTCTCATCCGTACGTGGACTACTGTTCATGCCAGCCTTGCCCAGATGTCACAGACGTTTCTCTCCACACCTCCATCGCAAATGGATTTTCTAGACTGAATCCCTGTGTTCTGAAACGCATCATTCGAACAACAGCAAGCAACAGCTTGGCATGTACTCACGTTCCTTTTGATCTACAATCTCTAGAATCTTCTTGCTTTGTCCTCACTGTCAGCGTGGAGTCCCAAAGCACCAGAACCTAGCTGGCCTTTGCCTCTGGCCATCCCTGCTGTAAGCACAAATTAAACACAGTGTAAATATTTTCATTCTGCTCAGGAAGCTCCAAGATGGCCTGCCAGTCTGTGTGGCAAGAGCGCTGGCTTTTCCAGCTCTTCCAGGCCCTCCGATAAGGCGGCCTACCAGTTACTAACACAGCATCCCCTTTGGAATATAGTTCTGTCTTAGTTACTCTTCTCTTGCTGCTGGGACAAATACCTGACAACCAAATTGAAGGAAGGAAAGGCTTATTTAGCTCACAGTTACTGGAGGTTTCCGTTCATACTCAGCTGGCTCCAAGGCAGAGGGCACTTGGCAGAGGGCAGCCTTTCATACTGGTGGCAAAGAGCATCAGCACAAGGGGGGAGCAGCCAGCTTCTCTCCCCTCCTTATATTGTAATGCAAATTACCCAGAGCAGGTGCAGCATCACACCCACAACAACCAATCACACACTCCAGAAGCTGCCCAAGACCGCAGGAGGCTTTAGGGGTGCACCTAGGCACAGACCATAACAAGTTCCCAACAGTGACAGAGTTGGTCTACCCTCGGGCAGCAGCCAGTATCTCAACAAGGCTGTGTCACAAGGCTGTGTCTCCCGGCTTCTGTGCCACTCTGGCATTTTCTCCTGGGATAATCTCACATTTCCCTAGATTCCTATTGCTCAATTTACATCTCACAGAGTTCTTATTTCTGTGTTTTCTGTTATGATCTGGGGGAAAAGGCTACAGTAATTGTTACTAAGCCAGTGGTAACAGGCATCTTCACACAGTTGAGAATTCCCAAGTTCTCGAAGTTTATAACTTTGCAGATAAAACTATAAGGGTTGCACTATTTACTGAATTTTGTCTTTTAAAAATCCAAGAGCCTGAATACTGATGGAAACTCTCTAGGTTCAGCTGAGGTAGCGGTTACCAAAGTGCCAGGCAATTATTTAATAAATAAATGGAAAATGATCAAAATGTCTTTCTGACATAGACAAACTGTGCTACCGAATTTATGTCTGCACTTCTGTTTTAACACATATATCTGGCACCTTATGATCTCTTGTATATTAGTCCCTAGTCAAGTCCCTCACTTAAGCATCCCCACTTCACTCAGATGACTCTTCTTTGATACAATGGAAATCATCTGTGGGCCTGGGCAACAGCTCAGGGCCTCAGCACCTGCCTGGCAAGCAGAAGGTCTTCAGTTCACCCCTAAACAAACAAAAGACACCATGCATTGTGAAGCTTCCTGCCCTTTGCTTGTAGTACTTCAATAAGAGAACTTCACAGTCTGACCTCTACCTGCTTATAATCTGAGAAGACATAAATACTGTAAGATTTTTACTGCCAGCGCAATACATAAAGGACCATTTAAAGTACCACTATGAACAAACTGTCACTTTGACAGTATTGAGAAAAACATGTCCCTTCTCATTTGGCTTGTACTGAATCATTAGACATAAGTTTAAATAATTTCAAGAAGAACACACAGATAAATTTTAGTATAGGTGCTGTAGGACTACAGGAATAAATTTTAGAATAAATTTTGTATGCAAAATTCCGAGACCTCAAAAACATGTTTTACAGAATGATTTATTATCAAAATAGCTTGATCCGCACTTCTTTTAAATAACAAACTTTTGGCTAAGTTTATTGAGAAAATTGAAGTGATATGTGATCGTTCAATTAGAAATCTGATGTGGCAGGCTAGAGAGACAGCTCAGCGGTCTAAGCCTGCTTGGCAAGCGCAAGGACCTGGCCCAGTACTGCATGCAGTGCCAGCCCCAGAACCCAGGTGTGCTGTGCCAGCTGCAAAAATCCGGAGTGCTGGTGCACGTCTGTAATCCCAGCGCTGGGGAGGCTGAGACAGGAAGATCACTATGAGTCTGAACTGCATGGCGAGACCCTGTACCAAATACATAAATAAATAAACGGGTAAAAAATAAACTACAATAAAAAGAAAGCTGAGATCGGCCAGCAACCCCAGGAATGCACGAAGCCTGCCTTGCTCAAAGAGCTGCTCCTAATCTCCAACCTTCGATTTCACAGAATTCAAACCTGCTTACGTGTATTTTGCTAAAGAGCAGAATATATTTACTGGGGGAAAGAAAGCTCCTTCCCAAGCGAAAGACAGAAGGGTGACCCAAGTGGGTTCTCCCAAGAAGCTGCCTCACCCTGTGGAGCCATGCACACAGCCAGAACCCACAGAGCCGTCTGTTCCCCAGCTGTGGCTCCTGCCACGCCCCGTCCAGGCCCAGGGTCATGAGTCCCTACGCCCTGTGGTCCCGTCCTCTCTCCCAGGGGGAGCACAGCCACTTAAGGAGTGATGGCGGGCCCAGTGCCACGGTGAACGCGGTATGCGCGCATTTCTTTTGTCTTTTATCTGCTGGAGAAAGCGCTTAGCCAGCCAGTTTTCCTCCTGCTAGAGTTAGATTTATTTTATTGCTGTTATTTTGTTTTGTTGGTTGAGTTAGGAGGTCGTCTGCATCCATGCAGACAATGGTAACAGTGTCAAAAGACGGAAGTGTGTACCTTCTGATGGCAGGCATTTGGTTTTTAAGTACACAGGTGAGCGATCCGCTAGGTGCATTCAGTAACTAGGGCTGTGCTCAACGCTGAGCAATCAATTCCATTTCAAGAACAAGGCCCAAAACAGGAAAATGGAGAAAGTTTGGAAGCTGCAACTAGAAGGTGGTGACCCCAGAGAAAACATGCCTACAGCACAGGTGGCTACAGTGCCCAGAAACTTGGGAGATTCATAGAGACAGCAGAGAGGAGCTCGCAGACTCCGGCAGCACAAAGGAGCCACGGATGCGGACACAGGCACGCCGACCGCGCTGGCCTGCTCGCTGCACGGGTGCTCGCATACTGTGCATGCCCGGCGAAGAAGCCGACGCAGAGCCACTGCGAAGGGCAGCCTTTTACCGCTGCAACAAAGCACCCGGGAATACACAGAAGTGGCTTTCTGGGCGGACCCGGGTGTCAGGCTTCCAGGTCCCTGTGGGTTGCCTGCCAGGCAGGAAAGAGCTGCACGCTGCATGGCAGCGCGGAAGCACCTCGGGCGAGGGGGTTTCCCGGAGGAAGGGGCCGGGCCTAGGAGCTGCTCAGGCCACACCCGGCCCTCAGTGGAGGCCCCAACCCCTCAATCCTATCAACGGATTCATGTGTGAGGAACCCGGGCAAATGGGCCAACCATCTCCCCAGAGTCATGGCTCTGCACACATCAGACTGAGGGGCACCGCAGGTCCGTGCCCTGACACTCACATGTAAAGCAACCCTTCTTAAAGTGGCAGCTAGTATGTCAAACCCTCGGGACTCAAAACAAAACGTTTGGAGAACACATGCCTCACACATCAGGAGCCCCAGGTTTGCTCAGTGGGGGAGGTGGGGGGAGGGGCGGGAAGGCAGAGTAAGAGGACAGAAAAGATGTTTCATGTTTTAGAAATAAGAAAAAAGTCGAGAAAGGTAGCATTCTATAAAGATTTCTTTGTAACACGTTTTTTCCACTCGTATCTGAATATCTTTTCATGGCCTTAAAGGCACTGTTACAACATTTAATTCATAATTTTCTATTTTCCTTAGTGAACTGATAGGCACATTACTGCTACATGTCTACATTATTTTTAATTTTCTGTAAATACATTGACAACCAACACCTTAGATTGATTACGTAAACTCACAGTGTTCACTTAGTTCTCGAATTCTGCTTATTTGGCTCTTTAATATCACCTCCAGAAGAGCGGTGCTTATTTTCATTCCACCGCCAGTGGGCTGTCCTTGCCTTATGGGACTCTTCTCAATGTTGAGGAAGTTGCAATATTTCCTGTTCAGTATGTTAAGACACTTTATTTGCCTTTATATTAGTTGCTGTTTGAACACCAATTTAGCCAAAAATGTGAAGCACATTTTTCTTTTTTTCCTCCTGTATTTTTAGGGAAGGGTCTGCAGGGTGTTCAGGGTCTCTCTTCTGGATCGGACTCAGTGATTCTCCTGTTTACAGCCTCCCAATAGCTGGAATTACAGGCATGCACCACCATGACCAGTCTCAGTTGCCATCTCTGTGCACCCCAGGGACAGGGCCAGCACGGAAGGCCCGGGAATCAAACCCTGGCCCTTGAGGCTGTTAGCAGGAGCTTTAATCCGCTGAGCTATTTGGCTGGCCTGTAAGCACGTTTTTAGTTATGTACACAATGCTCCACTAAACGGTAATGCACCCACTGAAGGGCTTTCTTTGTTCCCACAGCCACCATCCAGGCTGCTTCCGCTCGCTGCCGACAGGTGCGCATGTGCATGGCCACTCCCGTGCACCTACTGGGTTCCTGCAAAAGCTGGCTGCCAGCCAAGAACATCCTAAAAGCCTGTAGCACAAACTACTGAAAAAACAGAAAACACCCGTGAAGCCAAGCATCCCAAAAGGCGGAGCCTCAGCTTCTGGTTTTCGGCCAGCGTGGCGATTCTGTTAAATCGTGCGTGTCATGGATAGTCTCGGGTACATGGGGATCTTCTGTTAATTTTGGCTCATATCTGGGTTTTCTTAAGGTCCTGCTCTTTGACTTTTTGTTCAGCTTCATCCCTGGTTAAGTCTATATCTTTGGGGGGTAAAACAGAACCATAAAGCACACTGTTCGTTTCTATTCATCTTCAAAACCATCATCCCTGCAATGTTGCAGACAAGCTGCAGGTGCAGGGAGGGCTCCACAAGACCAAAGGCGGAGCAAGCTGAAGGCGCCCTCTGCCTTTCCGGCTCTGAGCCTTACTCCACGGACAACTGCTCAGATGCTGGCTGCAAATCACTTGGCAGCGGCACCACGATTCACCGCCCTTCACCCACGAACGTGGCCCTCCTACCTTTCTTTCTGCACGTGGGAAAAAATGCCTGCAGGAACCCAGCCCTGAGGACTCCCGCTCCTTCTTTTGTTCATCCTGTTCCCTTATCCGCAGGACGCAGTCAGCTGTCACAGCTGGCCGATAGAGCCGATATAGGCAGAAAGGGAAGTAGCATGTGTCTGTTATTCTTCACCAGACACTCTAATAAAGAATACCGTCTGCTTTTCTCAAGCATAATGTGACAGATATGTAAAGACTCACAGGGCTAGGCCTGGCACCCCGGTGCCAAGCCCCGAGACTCGGCAAGCTTCTGGGCAGTGATGTCTATGAACTGCAAAGGCTGTGCGTCTAAGGCACACACACAATGCAGTTGTGATACCACATCCGGCACCGTGCTGGGCAGAGAGGATGTGGAAGAAACCAGAACCGGACCTTGCTCTCAGTCACGTTTCAGGCAGATGCAGATAAAGAACAAGTGCTTTCACTGCATCATCACAAGCAATGGGCATGAGGTCCTCTGGGGGCCGAGAGGAGGCTCACTAGGTCCTTAAGGCCAAGGCTTCTTGAAGAAGGTAAGTTATGGCTTAGACCTGCAATGGCTCCACTCGGCACATCTGAGGTTTGGGGGAACGCGGATCCCAGGGTGCCACATGCACCAGCGGACACGGTCTGGATGAGTTCACTGCTGGACCCACTGTTAAGGCGGCGTCACTGGGGTGTGTGTTCTTGTCTTGGGACCTCTTCCTGCCTCCTCCCACCCTTCCCTTCTCTTTTCTGCCTCCTCCCTCCTGGCGACCGTGCATTGAGGAGCTCTCCACCGTGTACTTCCATCATGCTGTGGCACTGACCATGGACTGAGCCCTCTGAAACTGAAAGCCAAACTAAACCTCTCCTGGTTTAAGTTGCGCGTGTTCCTTCCTAGTGCCAGGAGCTGACTGCTAGAGTATAACCTGGAAACACACACAGAGTACACGCTGGAAACAACTCATGTATGCGTGGTCTTGGAGGAGAAGGGGTGTGAACCACGCAGCAGGAGGGAAAGCACGCAAGAGCACAGTCAGCGCACACAAGCACACCAACTTGCAAGTGTTAAAACCAAAGCTTGGAGTAAGACAAGATCACAGCAGACAGTGCACACACCTGAAAAGATTAACCTGTAAGCTACATGGAATGAAGCACCCAAAAGCTTTAGAGCTGAGTGTGACAGCGTCTTCTTACTCTTGAGGCTGTTTGGTCAAGGATGGGATGGGATTAGGAGCACAGGCAAGTCACAAAGGAAGAAGCCAATGAAATAGGGTCTAAGGGAAGGTGACAGAAACAGGCAGACAAGGGCCCGGTGCTGGGAGCCCTGTGAAAATAAAGAGATCCTCTCACCAAGGGGCACAAGAGGGGTATCCGTGGCAGGGTACCAAGGACACAACTGTGTCCTCCCAAAATTAATACATTGAAGCGCTGACTCCTGGCGTCACTGCACTTGGTGAGCAGGCCCTCGGGGCAGTAACTGAGGTTACATGATGCTGTGTCCCTGGTAGAAAACGCGGCGGCAGACACTGACATGGCTCTTTCCACGGGTACCCAGAGGAAAGACCTGGGAAGACACACAGGCAGGGGGCATCTCCAGGGAAGGAAAGGGCCCTCATGAGAGTGGGTCTCTCCTCCTCTTCGACTTCCGGCTTCTATAAGTGCAAAATGAAGTCTTGGTTATTCAGAGAATCCAGTTGCTATTACTTGGTATGGCAGCCTCAGTCGTGAAAGTGTGAGCTTCAAAAAACGAAATCTGGAAAACCTGAGGACAGAAAGAAAACAAGGGAGGCAAAGACCAAGTGAGCGGAAGGTCTGAGGCAGACAGGCCAAGGGGAGGGTGGCCAGGGTTGGCAGCAAGCAGGAGGAGCGGAGAGGATGGATGGTGAGCTCCCGTGTCAGAATGCTCGGATGAGGATAGCGACTTGCGAGGCTGAACACACCCTGCAGAGCTCAGCCTTTTGCGGGTACACTGTTCCCCAGCGCTCCAGGACCTACACACTGCTACCGCTGCTCAAGTCCACAGCTTGCAGCCCTCCTCCCAGTGTGGGGTGACAGCCTTTCCCCACTCTCCCACTCTGCTTCTGGCCTTTCACTTTGCAGGAGTCTGCTCTCTCTCACTATGACAAAAGGTTTGGCAAACAATGGATAGGAGAATGGCATTGGGCTCAACGTTTCAGAGATTTCAGTCCATGGTCAGCCGGGTCCCGGGCAGCAACATCACAGCACAAGTGCTTGAAAGGGGGGAGTGAGGGAGAAGAGGGAGAGGGAGGAGCAGAGGAAGGGAGAAAAGGAGGACGGGGGAGGAAGGGAGGAGCAGAAGGAGGAAGG
>PVKA01024535.1:0-34078 GCA_004027165.1 Ctenomys sociabilis | reverse complement strand
AAGTGTTCAGTTAAACCTAAACTTACTTCCACTGGGAATGGCAAAAAAGGACAATGCCCTAATGAGTGCACAAGTTACCAAACAAAAATGCACTCCACTTGTTATGATACCTTTCAGGAATGTGTGGGACCAAACTCTGAAATATATTATGTAGCCACACTGCTTAAGTCCAAACGTGCTACCCTGGGAGGGGACTGATCTAATGTTCCCACTGTTGTAGACAATCCTAAATTCTCTCAGGCTTCATGTGTGGGTACCCCTGGACAGCCTGTTTGCTGGTCTCGACGTGCCCCTATTCATGTATCAGATGGTGGGGGTCCTCAAGACAGTCTCAGAGAACAAGATGTAGAACAAAAATTATGGAAGTTGCAGGACCAACTGTTTCCAAAGATTCATTATCACCCCCTGGCACTTCCCAAGCCACATGGAGTTGATTTGGACACTCAAACCTTAGACATTCTTGGAGCCACTCATCGTGCACTCAATGCCTCCAATCCTCGCTTGGCAAGTGACTGTTGGCTATGTCTAGCACTTGGCACACCTTTGCCTTTAGTGATCCCCTCCATGCAGACTGGTGCCCCCTCTGAGGTCCTCAAAAACTGCTCTATTTCACAACCTTTTAGAGTCCAACCCGCAGGATTAAATAATTTTACATGTGTGCAGAGCCTTGGCCTTGGAGGTAATGACTCTATAGATCTTGGCTTTGTTGCTTTTGGCAGCTGTGTCAATCTTTTTAACACATCCTCCCTTATGTGTCCCCCTCCTGGCCAGGTGTTCGTATGTAGAGGTAATTTGGCTTATATCTTTCTCCCTGTGAACTGGACTGGCCTCTGTGCAGTTGCCTCCCTGCTCCCTGACATTGACATTATCCCTGGAGACCAACCTGTGCCAATCCCTAGTATTAAATATGCCCTAGGCTGCTCCAAAAGAGCAGTACAAATGATCCCTCTTCTAGTGGGTATGGGCCTGTCTGGAGCCATAGGTATGGGCAGGGCAGGGATGGGAGTGGCACTACACTCCTATGCAAAATTGTCTCAATGGCTTGTCAACGATATTCAGTCCTTGTCTCGGTCCATCCAGGATGTGCAAGATCAAATTGATTCGTTAGCAGAGGTGGTCCTCCAAAACAGGCGAGGATTAGATCTCCTTACCGCCAACAAAGGAGGAATTTGCCTCGCGCTTCAAGAAAAATGTTGTTTTTATACTAATAAGTCTGGTATTGTCCAAGACAAAATTGCAAGGTTGCAAGAGGATCTGATTAGGAGAAGACAAGAGCTGATTGACAGTCCATTTTTAGGGTCCTGGAATGGGTTTCTACCATACTTTCTTCCAGTTATAGGACCTCTTTGCATACTTCTGCTCCTGGTCACCTTTGGCCCCTGTATTTTCAATAGATTAATGACCTTTTTTCTAAAACAGATAGATTCTGCCTTAATGAAACCCATTCAGGTCCATTATCATAGGCTTGAGATGGCCGATCGGGATAGCTGTGATGAAGTTCACTCTGCCTATGATGAGGCAGAGGTGGCCATCCCTTAGCTTTCCCACCCTTGGTGAGATGGTCAGGCCAGCCAAAGATGGATAATAAGGAGCATGCACGAGGCACCGCTCGCTGCCTAAGACAGAAAGAGGACCCTTGCTGTCCTACTATCCTATGACGGACAAAGCTTGAGCTGGACCAGTACAGAGGACTCCTCAACCTAAGACAGGCACTGCCCCCTCAAGGGTTGGCCAAGTAAACCTTGCATAAAGAAATAAAATAAAAAAGGGGGACCTGTGGAGGGCACCGTAGTCTGGAAGCCTTCATTTCTATTCCTTTTATGGATATAAGTTACACTTCCTGTAGAATTGCTGCATCATGACTTCCTGCCTCGTGTTCCTTTAGTTAGACTTCCTGTCACGTGCTCCTTTAGTTGATCACCTGAGTATTGTTAGCCTATAGCATTACCCTAATATACCTACATCATTAGTGACGTTGACTTTCCTTCCCTCTGCTATATAAGCTGTATCGCTTCCTTGAATAAGCGAGACTTGATCAGAATCCTATCTTGTCTCCATTTCTTGCGCACCTGTTCTTTGTCTTCGTCAGTCCCCTCTCCTCCCCTAGGTGACCTGCATTGACTGACCCACTGGACGGGACAAGTAACCACTAAGACAACAAATGCAATGTGTTAATATTGAAATAGTCCTACTAACTGGTTTTGAAACTGTCTCATTGCTATTTGTTTCTCAATAAAATTATTTAAAGAAAAAGGACCACAAATGTGGCTGGACTGGGGTGGGTGCAGAAAAGCAATGACAACATTGCAAATGAGCTGCTGCCTATCATGGGTAAATGCCAGGAGTAAGAACAGGTGGCATAATGAGAAAAAGACAACAGAAAATGCATTGGGGTAAAGTGTGATCTCAGTATTTACACTGGTCAGATGGGGTCAGTGGAGGGAAGACTAAAACATCCTGATGGAAGACCTAAGATTTCAGGGAGTCATTTAAGACTTTCTGAGTAATAATCAAAGTGGTAAGATTAATTTATATATCTCTACAGCATTTTACAAATTTCAGGATGATTACTCATGCATTATCTTATTATCTTTAATATAAGACTATTTTATAGATGGGGAAGTAGCATTTAGAGAGGTAATAAAACCACATTATTTAAAATGTCTCTTGCTTAAGGTCTTCATTGTTCTTTTCATTGTTCTTCGAGTGAATTCAGAAATTTTCATAGAGACTACAACTTTTTGCAGAATCCAACCCCTCCCTTAATTTTAGTTTTATGCCATTACATTTCCCACCTTGTTTACTTCACATGAGAAACTGTATTGGCACCATGTCTCCAATGTACCATGCCTTAAAGGACTTGAAGCCTTAACCCATGCTGTTCCTTTGCCTGTGCTCATCTCTCCAGCTCTTCTTCCAGTGAATGCAGTATGATATGATTTGAATGAGTTCCCAAGAAGTTTATGCCATGTGGTACAAGGTTTCAGGAGTGCAGTACAAGGTTTCAGGATAAATCCTGAAGGGACTTGACGAACATAATCAGATACAAAAGTAACATTTATTGTTCTTTAAGTCTTGCTTTATCCTGGTCTTAACTATCCAGCAGAAAAGTATAAAACAAGTATAAAAAGTAAAGCCATATTAATATGCTGAGCTCTAAAAGGTTCAAGTCAACAACTTCCGCCATTGCCAGTCTTGCAGATAACCAATTATTATTATGGACTACTACTGGATTATATTGGAATATTTTGGTGAATTCATGCACCTACAATATTTAAATGGTAATGGAATACCCTTCTCTGACAAACCTAAACAAAAAAGGGGATATAAATGAATGACCATTTTGTATCTGTATATTCAAAGTAGTTATGATAGATATATAGCTACATTCTCTTAATTCAATGAATAAAATGATTAATTTTAATAGGGTTTATGGACAGGAAAGCATGTCTGCATCTTGTACCATGGATAATCACTAAGACAACAATATGCAATTTATTAATTATTGAAACTGTCCTACTACTCGATTTTGAAACTGTCTCATTATTATTTGTTTCTTAATAAAATTATTTTAAATTTCTATCTGTATTTCTTCTTTTGACTTGTTATACTAGGGAGACTATATGATATTTGCAATGTATAACAACTAAAAAGAATTTAGTCAGATAGGGCAAACTGAATGGCATATGCTCCAGGGTACTAATCAGTCTCTCTTCTAGATGGTTAACAACCTAAGTTCACAGATCAAAAAGTTAGAGAAATAGAAGGGATGCAAAGTAAGCCAACATTTTGGCTCTAGCCTTTCAAGGTCAGTGAAGAGTCAGGACATAGGAGAACCTGTATTGTAACATCATAGAACTCAGTTGTGCCCTAAATTTTTTGATCAAGTAGATTATGGAGCCACAGAGAAAGGCAATCTATGATCTATAGCGTGCCTAAGGAGAGTCACATGAAGAGAAAACCTTCTCTCAGCCTCTCATAGAGAGCAAACTGGTCAAGCAATGGCCATGACTCATCCACATGGCTGACACAGACAAAGGATCTACAGAGTGAGGTACAAGATTACAAGATAAACCCTGAGGGAACTTAACTGACCTCATCAGATACAAAAGCTACATTTTTTGTTATATAGGCCTTGCTTTATCTCGGCCTTAACCATCCAGCAGAAAAGTATAACAATGACGTATATAAAGTGGGGCCAAAATAATAAGTTGAGCTCTAAGTGCCTCTAGTCAACAACTTCTTCAGATATTGTGGAATGCTGGACTGTGTTGGATTATGTCGCTGAGTTCAGGTACCTATAATGGTTTAATGACAATGGAGTGTCCATCTTTGACAGGTCTAGACAAAAAAGGGGGATACAAAGGAAGAACCATGATGTGTTTGTATAAACAGCACAGTTAGGATAAATATGCAAGATTTGCACTAATAGGGTTTGGACAGGATATTATGTCTGCTTCTAGAGCTATGGACAACCACTAGGAAGATGACAAATTGAAAAGTATTAATTATGGAAACTGTGCTATAATTCAGCTTTAAAAATTTAAGTTAAGTATACAGCTCATTCTCTGAATTCATTGATTAGAGACATCTATTCTAATAATATCTGTAAGTAGAATACCATGTGTGCACCTTGTATGACAACAAACCATTACAAAAACAATTTGCAGTGTACTAATTATTCAATTTGTCCCATTAATTTGATTTGAAACTGCCTCATTGCTATTTGTTCTTCAATTAAAAAAATAAAATAAAATAAAATTATTTTTAAAAGAGGAGTTCATGACTTTGGACCTTGGCTCCGCATGCAGCAGTGTAGAGAGGGGAGCCTAATCAGAGATCGTTTGGCCATGAGACAACCATCCTCATGCATGGATTCATGTTACTCTAGCAGAATGGTGTTAGCTTTTAGCAGAGTTGGTTCTTCCCCAAGTGGATTTGCGAGAAAAGTAAGAACACTCTATAAACACTCAGTTGTTTCTCCCATGTTCTGTCATAAAACCACAAACTGTCACACAGTATTCTTAGAGTTCCCACCCTCCAGAATTATGAACCAAGAATCTTTTACTCTTTATAAATTACCCAGTATGTGGCACTTTGCTATGGTCACAGAAAGTAAACCAAAGCATTATATGTTCTTAGCTTTTCCTAGAAAGGTTTCCATAATCAACTCTCAGTCCCATATAAAGTAAGTGCATATGACTTTAGAAAATATTATAGCTTCTAATAATGCCTTGAGTATTCCTTTCCAGGTACTATAATAATTTACAATTATGTATTATCTACTTTAATTATTGCTTAAGGTGCCTTATTTTATTAGATATTGAGTTCCTGTGAAATATGATAATTAGAGCATTCCTATTATATCAAGAACTGAGAACCCTGATTCAGATTGGAATGGGATCAGAGTTATTGAGTAGGTGTAGGGGATGTAGCTCAGAGGCCTAAATACTACTGGACAAGTACAAGGTCCTGACTTAAACCCTCGGAGCCAAAAAAAATTGACTAAACATAAGAATGTATGAATGAATTAATTTTTACTTCCTAAGTTACGAAAGGCAGACACAAGTTAAATTATTTAGTATTTTTTATAAGACTATCATAAAATATAATTCAAACAATGTCAAAATTGGGTGACATTCTTACAAAAAGAAAATCCAAGCATCTGTTCTCCTTCCTCTAAACTAAGTTTCAATGAAAAGAAATTTCACTAAATTTTCTTACCTTTCTGCTTTCATAAAAACTGAAAAAAATGACTTATAAAATAAATAATATATATTTCCTTCTTCAGACAAATAAGTAGATTTACTATTCAGTGACAGAAAGATATCAGAATTGTCAGCCCTATTATAATCGTCACTACCTCTTCAGTGTGTTTGTGTCCTCATGCTTTATGTGCACATTTTAAATTAACTGTCATGGACCTGTACTCCCCTGCTCTGGTGGATCTAGCCCAGGTCAGCCCTTGAGTGAGTCCTGCTGCCATACTCTTGGACCCTTATCTCCCTGATCTCTCGCCCTCTTGGGAAATCTCCAGCCCTTTCATCCGGTCCTAGCTTAAGCCCGGAGAGTGTTGGAGTGATTCCTGGACCCTTTCTGCCTCTCTCTCTCTCTCTCTCTCTCTCTCTCTCTCTCTCTCTCTCTGTCTCTCTCAGCCTCCCATCTGGCCCAAGCTCAGGCCCAGAGAGTGTGTGGGAGAGCTTCCTCACTCCTGGGCACCCCCTGGACTAGGCCCACAACAAAGGAGCACCACAGATACACTGATGTGCCAGAGGGGCACAACAGGTTAATTTCCAAGGGATGCAGCCAGGGATAACTGGATAAATAGATCTCTACTCGAACTTCAGTAGGTGCAGGTTATAACTGTACCAAAGCTCTACACAAAAGGACAGAAGTAAAACCTACATCAATTGATAAAAAGATGGAGCAAAATGCAATCTCTGCCCTACAGCCCACCAAGAATAAGTGCAGAGAATACTAGCTCAGGTGAAATGTATGAATTAATAGCATTGGAAGTAAAGAAAGAAGAGCAGAAAGGTATAAAGGAACTCAGAGTAGAATTCATTTCTGGAACAACAGAAAAAAGAAATTTCTGAAATGAAGAATAACATCTGAAGTAAAGAATCAACTGCAGGAAAAAAAAAAAAAAAAAAAAACAGAACAAGTGCAGAGGACCCTAGCTCAGGTGAAATGTATGAATTAATAGGGTCAAAAGTAAATAAGCAACAGCAGAAAGGATTAGAGGAACTTAAATCAGAATTAATTTCTGAAATGAAAAAATAAATCTCTGAATTCATAGCATCAGAAGTAAAGAATCAAATACAGAAACATATGGAGGAAACCCAGCCTGACAAAGCTCTGCACTAAAAGAAATAATGGTTGCTTCTAAAGAAGACATTGTTAAAAAATAGAGGAGATTAAAAATATGATGGACTCCATCAGTGAGCAATAAAGGAAAGCAACAGATTGTTTGAAGCAGAGTCAAAGAGATAGAGAGAAACTTAAAATCTCAATTACAAATCTGCAAAACTGTTTGAGTGAAAGTAAAGACAAAGTCTCAGATCTTGAGGACGCTGGTGCAGCTAGAGAAAAGGTAAGAAAAGATCTCTTAAAAACAATTAGGATGGAGAAAAAAATAATTCATCACCTCCAAGATGATGCAAAGATGAACAATGTGAGACTAATAAGCATCAATGAGCAAGATGGAGTCAGTACAAATGACATAAAAAGAATATGGGCAGAAGTAATAGCAAAAACCTACCCAAATATGAGTAAAAACTGACAGTCAGGTAACTGAAGCTTACAGAATGCCAAATAACTTCAACCCAAAGAAAAACGCACCAAGACATATAATAGTCAAGATCTCAGAAATCCAACAAAAGAATAACATACTGAAAGCCACGAGAGAAAAAAAGCAGATTACATTCAAAGGAAAACCCATCAGAACTATGGCGAACTGTTCTTCACAAACCATGAGCAAGAAAAGCATAGATCATAGTATTTCAAATCTTCTATCAAAACAAATTCCAGCCCATACTGCTATACACTGCAAAGCTCTCTTACAAGTTTGATGGAGAAATGAAATACTTCCATGACAAAAACAAGTAAAGAATATCATGATGACAAAGCCACCCCTTCACAGACTACTGAAAGATGTTCTAGAGGGGGACCACACTGATCAGAACTCCACCAAGGAGAAAAGAAGTAGCCCACTGAATAGGGTAAACAATTAAACACAGGACAAAAAGGAGTAAACAACAGCAGGTAAATAACATGGCAAATGTATCAACACATTTCAATTATAATAATCAAGGTAAATGGACTGAATTTACCAATTAAGAGAAGTAGACTGGCACAGTGGATTCAAAAAGACATTCATAGGGTGAAAGTCAAAGGATAGAAAACAATACTACATGCCCCAGCACCTCAGAAAAAAGCAGGGGTAGAAATTCTGTTTTCAGACAGTCTCAACTTCAAACCAAGAATGATCAAATGACACAAATAAGGCTACTGTATATTGGTTAGGGGAAAAATTCAAGAGGAGGAGGTAACACTGATAAATATGTATGCACCAAACAAGGGGGCACACAGCTATACAAAATAAGTCTTAATGGACATGAAAAATCTAATATTCAATACAACAATCTTAACAGGAGATCTTAACACTCTCTCGTCGCAAAAAGATAGGTCAAACATACAAAAAATTAACAAAGAAATAACGGAACTGAACAAGAGCTTTCAACAAATGTACTTAGTGGACATATACAGAGTGCTCCATCCAAACAAGCCAAATACATATTTTTCTCAGCTGCACATAGGTCATTCTCTAAGGTAGACCACATACAGGTCCATAAATCATTCTTGAATATATGCAAGAAAACATGAATTATCCCATACATATTATTTGACCACAGTGAAATGAAACTGGAAATAAATGACAAAAGAAACCAGAAAAACTCCATAAACCCATGGAAATTAATCAATAGCCTACTCAGCAACTAATGGATCACAGATGAAATCAAACAAGAAATTCAACAATATCTACACTTCAATGAAAGTTCAAGCAAAACAAATCGGAATTTATGGGATTCAATGAGAGCAGTTCTCAGAGGGAAAATCATAACTATGAACTTGCACATTTGGAAAACAGAATAGGAAAAAATATAAACTCTAATGCTACATCTCTGACAACTAGAAAAAAGGACCAAACCAAACCCAGAGACCAAACATAAGAAGAAATCATAAAAATTAGAACAGAAATGCACTCAGTTAAGACAAAGAAAATATTTCAAAAATCAATGAATCATGAAACTAGTTCTTTGAAAGATTCAATAAAATTGATAAGCCCCTAGCTAACGTCATCAAAAAGCAGAAAGAAAAATTCAAATACAAACAATAAGGAATGAAAGGGCTGTAATCCCCCATAGACCAGGTGAAAATTCTCAAAATTAACAGTAGCTACTTCGAAAATCTTTAACAGAAGATGCAGGAGAACTGGAAAGATATGTAGAAAGGTACAAATTACTAAAACTGAGTCAACAAGCTATAACCACTCTCTATAATGCCAATGAAATACGAGACGAAAAAAAAAAAAAAAAAAAAAAAAAAAACCCTACCGACCAAGAAAGTCCAGGTCCTGATGCATTTACACATAAATTCTACAAGAACTTTATGGAAGATAGATGCTCTATACTCCTCAAACTTTTCAAGGATATTGAAAAGGAAGTAGTCCTCCCAAAATCATTGCTGGAGGCAAGTATTATACTGATTCCAAAACCAGCAAATGATGCAACTAAAAAAGAAAACTACAGGCCAATCTCCCTCTTGAACACAGATGCAAAAATCCTCAATAAAATCCTAGCAAATACAATACAGCAAATCATCAAGAAGATCATACACCATGACCACGTAGGATTCATCCCAGGGATGCAAGGATGTTTCAATATTTGAAAATCTATAAATGTAATACAGTATATCAATAGAGCAAAAACTAAAAAACCAAGTGATTATCTCAATTGATGTAGAAAAAGCTTTTGACAAAGTCCAAAACTCATTCATGTTCAAAGTCTTACAGAAAACTGGCATAGAAGGTCTCTATTTCAATTTGATAAAAGCCATTTAGGAAAACACAATGGCTATCATAATTCTAAATGAGGAAAAACTGAAATCTTTTACTCTTAGATCTGATACAAGAAAAGGATGTCCTTTATCACTTCTCCTGTTCAAGAGAGTTCTGGAATTATTAGGTAGAGCCATTAGACAAGAGAGAGAAATAAAAGGAATAAGGTAAAGAAGGTAAAGGAATAGGTAAAGAAGAAGTCAAAGTATCACTATTTGCTGATGACATGATGCTTTATTGGAAGACCAAAAAAATTTCACTAAGAAGCTATTAGAATTAATAAACAAATTGAGTAGCATAGCAGGATATAAAGTTAATACTCAAAATCCAATAGCATTACTCTACACAGATAACAAACACACTGAGAGGGAAATTATAGAAATGATAATACAATAGCAGTGAGGAAAATGAAATAAATACCTTGGAATTAATCTAACCAAAGAAGTCAAAGATATTTTCAAAGAAAACTGCAGTATTCTTTAAAAAGTGATCATAGAAGATTTCAGAAAATGGAAAGATATTCCGTGCTCCTAGATAGGAAGAACCAACATTGTGAAGATGGCCATACTCCCAAAATTGCTGTACAGATTTAATGCAATCCCTATCAAACTAACACCAAAATATCTGGCAGACCTAGAAAAATTATTCCTAAAATTTGGAACCAGAAAAGACCTAGAAGAGTAAAGGCAATCCTAGCAAACAAAGACAAGGCAGGAGGCATTACGATCCCTTCCTTAAAATTATACTACTACTGTGATAAAATTAGCATGGTATTGGCAATGGAATAGACCTGATGATCAGTGGAACAGATTAGAAGACACTGAAGCTTTCATGAACACACTCATACACCTTATCTTTGGAAAGAGTCCAAACATACTCACTGGAAGAAAGATAGCCTTTTTAACAAATGGTGCTCGAAAAACTGGTTCCCTACATGCCAAAAACTAAAACTTGACCCAGGTCTATCACCATGCACTAAGCTAAAGTCAAAATGGATTAAAGATCTAAACGTTAAAACAAAAACACTCAATCTCCTGGAAGAGAAAGTAGGAGGAACTCTTGACTACATAGGGGTAGGCAAGGAGTTAATGAAAAAAACATGTATTCGCATGGGAAACACTTGAAATAATTAACACCTGGGACCAACTCTTATTGACAAGTTTTTGAACGTCAAAAGAAATTATCAACAAAGTGAAAAGACAACTCACAAATATCAAAAATATATTAAATAGTAAAAACTCAGACAAAGGTCTACTCTCTAGAATTTATAAACAACTAAAAATACATCAGGGCCCTTAAATTTAAAACTCAATCCAGAAATGGACATCCAAGATGAATACACACTTCTCAAAAGTAAAGAATCCAATAAATATATGAGCAAGTGCTCCACATCACTAGCCACCCATGAAATGCAAATTAAAACAACACTGAGATACTGTCTCACTCCAGAAAGAATGGCTATCATAAGGAAATCAACCATCAACAAATGTTGGAGAGGTTGTGGGGAAAAGGGAACACTTCACTGCTGATGGGAATGCAGACTGGTGCAACTATTATGGATATCAGTGTGGAGACTCCTCACAAAATCAGGACTGGGAATCCCATTCAAGCCAGCTGTCCCCCTACTGGAAATTTCCCCAGAGGAACTGAAAACACCATATCTTAGTGATATATGTGTACCTATTTTTATAGCAGCACAATTTGTGATAGCTAAGTCTTGGAAACAACCAAGGTGCCCATCCCACGAGGAATGGATGGAAAAAATGTGATATTGTTGTACAATGGAGTATTTCTCACCTATAAAGAATTATAAATTCGAAGCCTTCATATTTAAGTGGATGTGACTTGAACATATACTCATTAGTTAAATAAACCAGACACACATGTTTAAATATCGTATAGTCTCCCTAGTATAATAACTCAGAAGAACAAATGCAATAGAAAGGTATAACATACTTAAAAGGAAAGCAACAACTTGAAGACTAGACAATGAGGAGAGAACAATGAGAAGAGCTAGGAAAAGGTAAAGCCATATAATTATACGTACAAGATGGGCAAGGCAATGAACCTCAGAACCATCAGAAGATTTTTGAACAGCAGTTAATTGGAGGGATTCTCACCCTGACTAACTATACTTGCTGATACCTGTGAGCTAAGCAACTATGTGGAAGATGACAATATGTAGTAGTAGGTTCAAGATGGCAGTGCTTGTCATTCTGGTCTTTTGAATAGGTGTTGCTTGTCATGACATGCCAGTTGCAGCTGAACCATGTCTCTCATTGATACTAGTTTTAAAAGGAGGGGGGTGAATGAAGGCAGGAAAGAGGAAAAGGCGTGATGCAGGACTGTCTTGCTACAATGCTGTATATGGTTAGAATTCAAAACTTATGTGTAAACATATATAATTGTTGATTCCTATTTTTAAAATATGTTTTAATTTTTTTTAATTTTTTACATTATATTTTGTAGGCACTTAAAATTTAACATGTCAATACTTGATGAAAAATGCCTGTTCCATGTTAAGCCTAAAATGTTTGATATTCAAATAGTGAGCTTAAGCTCAACAGCCTAGGATGTACATTAATAACAATAGGCTTCTCTTCTGGAGGGTTAACAACTGGAGTTTGCAGACCAAAAATTATAGAAAAAGGAGGGCCACAAGGACAGACAACATTTTGGGCCTAGCCTTTCAAAGTTACTTAAGACTCATGACATAGGGGAACCTGTACTGTAACATCATGGAACTCAGTTGTGTCCCAGATTTTCTGATCAAGGAGATTATAGGTCAAAAGAGGAAACTGATCAAGGATGTAGAGTGTGGTTAAGGAAAGTCACATGGAAAGAAAACATTCTCTCAGGCTTTCACAGAAAGAAAATTGGTCAAGAAATGGCTGTGACTCATCCCCAGGGCCAACAAAGACAAAGGACCTACAAATTGTGGTACAGGGTCTCAGGATAAAATATGAGGATATCTGATTGACCTTAATCAGATACAAAGGTATATTTCTTGTTACATATGTCTTGCTTTATCTTGGTCTTAACCATCCACCAGAAAAGTATTAAACCAAAGTATAAGAAATAAAACCATATTATTATGCTAAGCTATAAAGGACTCAAGTGAACAACTTCTGACATTGCCAGACATATGGAAAACCCAGTACTATTTTGGACTACTGGACTATTTGGGAATATTTTGTTGAACTCACACTTCTATAATATTTAATTGACAAAGCTAAAGAAAAATGGGATACAAATGTATATCTATCATAACTGTTTTGTATATACAAATTTTTATCTGTATATTCAAAATAGTTATGATAGAAATACAGCTACATTCTCTTGATTCAATGAATAAAAAGATTTGTTCTAATAGTGTTTGTGGACAAGATATCATGTCTGCATCTTGTATAATGGATAACCACTAAGACAACAATATGTAATGTATTAATTATTGAAACTGTTCTACTAATTTGATTTGAAAATGTCTAATTACTGTTTGTTTCTCAATAAACTTATGAAAAAAATTAATAATCAAGAAGCTCACTGAAAGTGTTATTATTATGGAAATTCCAGGGGAGATGGCCGGTATGAAGGACTGTATATTATATCGCTTTTTTTGTGTGTGGGACCGTGGATTGAACTCAGGCCCTTGTGCTTGCCAGGCAAGCACTTATTCTACTTATCCATCTCTCCAGGGCCTATAGCCACAGGCAGAGCAAGGATGAATCCAAGGAGCTCACTGCAAGGATCCATGCTCTTAATCACTTAATTGTGTTGCTTTCTCCACCACCACTACAGAAACAAGCAAAGATGCGCTGCAGGAACCAATGCCATGTGCATGCAGAAAACACAAGGTACCAGTCAACATAGTGTAATCACACTAAGGGCTCCTGCTACTGCATATATCCCCTTAATTCTCATTGTCTCCAAAAGACCCATATGACAATTAAAAGGCCAATGAATATTAAGGTACTTGGCAAGATAGATGAGAATGAACCCTCAACATGGCTTGGGAGAGGCCCACCAGGCTAAACAGCTGAGTGGAGTAGCAGCAAGGAAACAGAGGCTGCAGCTATGAGATGTCAAAATGAAGCTGAAGAAGTCAGAAGCCTCCACAGAGATCTGAACAGAGACTGAGTCCAGATCAGGATCTATAAGCAGTGGAATCTTCGGTCACTGTGGAGTTCTCCACAAAGCCCATTAAATGACATTTATCCTCCTTGCATATTGGATCATGCTCCAAGAAAGAGCCAGCTAGGTTGAAGATACAGATCAGTGTGAGAAACTAAAATGAATCTTCTCTAAATGTGCTATTGGTGGAAATTTGAGTCAGTAATTGAATCTCACTGATTTACCTCCCCAATAAAGGTGAAAAAGCACATCCATCCCCCTACCTGGTAATTCTACAAGGAATAGGAGAAAGTGCAGGTAAAAACAACGAAGCATCAGGCAGGGGCCAAAATGGTCTTATTACATGACTCAAATGTCAACAAAGTGAGAACCACCATATCATATCATAAATGGAAAGTACAGCAAGGCCAAGCGCTTGGAGACCTTCAAATCCCTTGCCATCATGAAGATGTGTCAGTCTTGCTTCCCATGTATCTGACACCACCATGGCAAAAGTGGAAAATGGAGAACGATTATCCCAGGAGATGCATAGAATTCTTTCAAGAGATTACCCAATGAATTGCTCAACATTGTGAAGTTAAATAGAAATATCAGATAGTATACATATGTATTTTAAATTTTCTAGTAACCACATCCTTTAGGATGTGAGCTTGATGAGATAACGTAATGACACTTTCCACTTTATCGTTAGACTACATTAGCCAAGTTCTAAGTGCTTAAGTAGGCATGTGTGACTAGTGGCTACCATATTGAACAATGAGATTAAATGGAACAATATATGTTAACTGAGATATTTAAAATCCTATTACTTCAACATTCCATCAATATGAATCTACTAAATATATGCATGACCTTGCATATACAGCCTATTTCAGTTTGAAGTAGCCAAAATCTGTTTCATTTCCATTTTAAATATTGATGTAATCTTGTTAATTTGAATATGCTTATATCTATTGATCTCGAGATGCTAAGTAATTCATCTGAGAATTTATTTAACATGTGAACTAAAATATTGTTATCACTTGAGAACAGAGCTATTTAAATTTTCCACTTAGTTTAATATCCTACTACATTTCCAAAAAGAACAGTAAGAATAATATGTAGCATTTATAGTTTGGGGCTTTCCGTACACCAGTTATTTGTAAACCTCTGGATATTGTAATACACTACCTACAGACAGAGGGTGTGGTACAGTATGGAAATATATGCAGTAAATATGATCCTTTTCTCAAAGCTTCTCAATTTTCCATTACAAATCAAAACAATGGATTATGTAGGATGGGCAGTAGTCCCAGACACTGTAGGTAGGTGGAGAACATAATGTAATTCATCATATTTCATAAAAAAAGAAACAAACAAATGTGCAAATTTTTCTTTAGTTTCATTATGCAAATTATTATTTAGGTACTTATCTGAGAGTTGTATAATCATCATTTTATGCAAAGGAACATTTTCTCCTTTTTTAATTTGTCACATAAAAATATTTCTACTTATGAAACTCAGCTCTACTTTATTAGTACCCTATAGCTCGATGAGATAACATAAAGAGGCTCACCATACTTTCCACTTTATCGTTAGACTAGATTATCCAAGTTCTAAGTGTTTAATTAGGCATGTGTGATTAGTGACTACCATATTGAACAGCATAATTTAAATGTACTAAGTTGAATAAATTTTAATTGGATGTAATGTTATTTTTTCTAGGCACAATAGCTTGGAACTTGCTATACCTTGTAAGGCTTGGGCAAACACTGAATAAATTATGTTCTAGCTGCATAACTGAGTTACTGTTAGTTGAGTTGCAATTCCCTCAGCTTGCCATTAGTTATAAAAGACTTACATAATGTCTGCACAAAGTAAGAATTCAAGGAGCATGAACTATTTTTATTATCATTGTTATTACTAACAGGAGCAAAATGGAAGAGCAAGTCTCCTGATTCCAATCAACCTCCCTTCCACAATCCCAGGATGCCTCACATGAGCAACACTTTTATACCAAGAATATAATGTCATCTTTGGCCCAAAGTGTTATTAAAACTTGCAGATTGAATTCCTGGGGCTGTAGGATCTGAGACACTCCAAATCACCTACTTGCAAAACAAAGCACCAAAAAAAACAAAACAGTTTCATTTCCTAGGCTGACCTTTAAATCTAAGAGTGTTGCCTCGACTCTGCTAAGCACTCTGATGCTATTATTAAAGATGCAAAATCCACCTTGCTAGCGGGATCCTGTCATGAATGAAAGTCTGGGGTGGAGGCTGCTTTTTTATGTGTATATCCTCTCTTTCCTCTTGTGAAAAGGCTTAATGAAACCACACCTGAGCTACATACCTACTGGAGAATCAATGGAGACAATAAAAACCAAAAATGTCGATAGCTATCTTTTAGTAACATCCTCAGAACTGGTAATAGAAAAAAAACCTGCATTTCTTATGGCAATAGCATCTTAGGGACAACCATAGAAACCAAGTGAAAGCCCAATCATTACACAAAGGGGAGGAAGAGAGTAATGAATAGGTAAGTGCTTAATTAAGACTCCTTTTAGACATGAATCCCCAGGATGCAATTGTTGTTTCTATTCAGCAAATATTTTTTGAAAGGTTACTGTCTCACAGAAAAGCTGTCCTCATTTTAAAACCTCACTGAATGACAAGAGACGTGAAAATACTATGACCATAGATGTAGCAAATCACAAGTAACCACAATGGGATTCTCACTAATACCTCCTCCACAAGCATTGTAAAAACCTAATGCATCTAGATTCTGAGAAGGGGTAACTGTAGCATGGACCATATCTGTGTTCTTTTTGGTTTTTAAAATTCTTTTCATTGAGAAACAAATAGCAATGAGACAGTTTCAAAATCGATTAGTTGGACAGTTTCAATAATTAAGATATTGCATATTGTTGTCTTCTTAGTGGTTATTCATAGTACAAGATGCAGACATAATATCCTGTCCAAACACTATTAGTTCTACTCTTTCTCCTCGTTAAATTAAGAAAAAGTAACTGTGTATCTATCTTAACTATTTTGCATATGCAGATACAAAATGGTTCTTCATTTGTATCCTCTTTTTTGTTTAGTTTTGTCAGAGATGGGTATTCCCTTGCCATTTAAATATTGAAACTACCTGTAATGCATTTGTGTCCCAGATTTTCTGTAACTAATCTAAAGCAAATACAGCCAGGATTTCAGTGAGGAGATTATGGAGCCTCAGAGGAAAGTGATTGATGATGTACAGTGTGCCTAGGGAGAGTCACAGGGAGAGAAAACATTCTCTCAGGCTTTCACAAAGAGCAAACTGGTCAAGCAATGGCCATGACCCATCCACATGGCTGACACTGACAAAGGATCTACAAACTGTGGTACAGAGTTTCATGGTTCATCCTGAGAGCATTTGACTGACTTTGTCATATACTAAAGCTACATTTCTTGTTATATCAGTCTTGCTTTATCTTGGTCTTCACCATCCAGCAGAAAAATATAAGAATGAAATATAAAAAGTAAAGCCATATTAATATGCTGAGCTGTAAAAGGCTGAAGTCAACAACTTCTGACATTGCCAGTCCTACGATTATGGAGTGCTGGGCTATAGTGGATTATTTTGCTGAATTCACACAGATCGGTGTTTGCAACAGCAGAAAATAAAACTTTCATTCATTTCTTTGTCACTATGTTATTGTTCTGACTTCCTATGCCTTGAGGAGGGGAAGACAGATATATACCTGTCTTCACAGGCAGCACAGTCTTGTAAAGGGAAAGATAACATCAGTAAATAATTTCATAGAAATGTAATTATAATTTAAACAGATTGCATGCTTTGTACCAAGTTCTAGAATCAGCACAGAACAGATGTTATCTCAAGGGATTAGGCCTCTGGAAATGAATATGAACTAAGTAAATGGCACAAAGAGAGGATCACAAAGCTATGGCTGCAAGTAAGGCTTTAGACAACTTGCAAAGTCAGGAGGCAACAGCTGAGTGGGTACCTTATGGCGAAGTTTTAGCAACCAGTTCTCCAGAAGAAAAGTGCCATGTGTAGTATGAGTCAGCTCCGTGTCCCTGAAGCAAACTGTCTGAGGCTATTAATTTGAATGAGAAAAGGATTATTTGGCTCACCATTTTAGAAGTCTCAGTCTAAGATTAGGGAGCTGCACTACTTTGGGCATCTGGTAAGGGCAACAGGTACTGCATGTGAGAGCAAACTTCTCCCATCACAAACCAGGAGACAGCAAAGCTGGAGCTCGGCTCCCATAGTTCCTTCACAGGGCACGCCCCAATGACTTAACGCCTCCCAGTGGCCTCACCTGATGAGAGTTTCCCCGTTGCCCAGTAGCACTTTGCTGGAGACCAAGTCTTTTACATATGAGCTTTTAGGGGAACACTGAGTCAAAGAATCTCAGTCAGGATTTCTCTTTGTCACAGCCTAAATACCCTACTCAGACCTGTCTAGCTCCTGTGTGTCATAGCAAAATACTAGCATCCACCCAGACAGGAAACTCAGCAAGTGAAAAGGTTATGGATTTATGTGCTAAAGCTGCCACAGCATAAAGTACAAGCTAAGTGACTTAGGCAAAAACCCACTTATTCTTCACAATTTCAAAGACTAGAAGTTCAAGGAGTCAGTGGGGATAGTTTCATGAATCTGCCTGGTCTGTGGACATCCACTTTCTCACAAACCCCTTGTTCTGTGCTCTTCAGAGGTACAGGAATTTCTGTTGTCTTTTCCACTTCTTATAAGGACATCAGTTCTTAACATGATGAGGACCTTGTTTTATCTAATCTTCATTATCTCTCCAAGTGGCATTTTTTCCAAATATTACATTCCAGACTAAGGCTTCCATGTGTGGGTTTCATGATGATGCAATTTGGGACATGACAGGTCTTTTTCTCCCTAGAGAGTCTCTCAAAGAAAGTCTAGTCCAGAAGTTTCTCAGTGCAGGCCCCAAGGACAGACCAGAGCTTCCTTGTGGTTATCATTAGGAATTCAGTCAGGTGTAAATGCATGCCCAGGATCTATTGTAGAATTACTGTTGCCTGTATGACTAAATTGACAGCTGGTACATTACATATTTTGCAATCGATAAAGTAGTAATATGTTAATATATTGACAAGCCTTTGTTCATAAAATATTATGTCAGGAAGGAAACACAACTAATCAAAGACAAATAAAATATTGAAGGAGCTGTGGGGAAAAGATGACCTTTTCAACTGCGAAAGAGAAAAAGATAATAAACTCCAGAGGGAGACATCCACTCCATGGCAGACTGCAGATGGTCCATGTTCAGGGAGTTGGATCATCATCTTTCTGAAGGAAAAAAACTGGGTGAGGATATTGAAGTGGGGCCAGGTGTGAGGAGCTTGACAAACCGTTTTATGTAGTGTGTGCCTCTCCCTGGTTATAGCAGGCTTCTCTCAGGAGCTTTAACCTAGAATGTGTTTGAAGAAGAGCTCCACTTTAATCAGTCTTTGTGATGCAGGTGATACACAGCAGAAGCCAGGAACTGGGAACAAAATTAGCTGCAGGCTGGGGCAAGAGTTCGGTAAAGGACTACCTAGGAGGAGATCAGAACTGGAGCCACTGCCCTCGCGCTTCCTCTCCACATTTGCGGTCTTTGCCCATCAGACTACTTCACGACACAAAGAGGTTGGCGATTGAAAGGATATGCCAATTTTCCTGCTAGTTAATGAATTAATGACTCTTTCTGCCTTTTCAGCCACTGCCTAAGAGGACACCTTGTAATTAAGGCTCTAGATATAATTTTTACAAATCAGTCTTCTTACGAATCTACATTTAGTTTTGCTTATTTATACAGGGAGCTGCTCAGCAGCTTCGGTTTAGAGGAGTATAGGAGAGAAACTGGTGTCTGAAAATGCAGGATTTGGGACAGGTAGATTTTGTTGTGACTCCATTCTAACCAGTATTTTATTTCCTCGTTTTTAGATTTTAGGGTTAAATCTTTAAAAAACCTTGTTTTAGGATTTGTAACTTAGATCAATGTGTGACAGCAAGAAATAAAAAATGGCAAAAGAGTGGAGCAAATTCTAATTGCTGAGACCCAATTGATTTCTATATTCGATTTCTGCATAATGTTTAGCTCGTGCAAAGTTCAGACTTGTTAACAGAGAATTTTTAAAGAGAGTCACATTCATGATTTGCCTGAACCAGGCATGCGGCACGAAGTCTTCATTATTAATTTGAAAGATTTTGAAAATGATGGGAATTTTCTGGAAGAATCACTGAGTTCAAAAATTAGAAAGAACATTTTTTTAAAGTTTCATTACATAACATTAAAAATACCTTTAGAGCACTTGTATGTTCTATTAAATCCTTATACCAACTCTACGTATGTCATTTTCCTTTTATAGATGAAATTTCTGAAGACTGACTTTTCTATGACATAAAGGTCAGAAATAATGCTGTCAGAATGCAGATTTTGCTGCAAATGGTATGAGTTCAATATTCTTCAAAGCGAAGTAATGCATATATCTATATCAATATATCTCTATCTATATCTCTATCTATATATCTATATCTATTTCTATGTATCCATTCACTAGTTAATGGTCATCTAGGCACTAAACTCACCAGATTTTTCAAAAACTTAATTTTATTTGTACACTATATAGATATAGATACAGATATAGATACATATCAATCCCATTCATCATAGGGAGTTGTACCTCTCCATAACAGATTTTTTTTTGGGGGGAGCTGTACCAGGGATCGAACGCAACACCTTGCACTTGCCAGATAGACGCTTATGCCTCTGAGTTATATCCCCAGCCTCCGTAACAAATCTCCATTCTTCTTATTCCCCAACTCCCTCCCTTCTCTTCATTGCCTACTCCCCTCCATATTTACAAGTTTTGTCTCCATTTTTCCTTCTATTCTCTTTTTCTTCTTTTCCTTCAATCCTTTCCCTTTCCCCTTTCCCAAGTTTCCCTTTTCATTTGTAATTCTCTTGTTATTCTCCAACATATACTATACCTCTCAGTCCTACTTATTTTTTGATTTCTCACATCAGAGAAAACTGCATCAGGACAAAGATGGTTCTGTTCCATGGACCTGAAGGCCTCTTCCAATGCCAGCTCTCTACTGCTTTAGTTACTGTGGCTTTGTAGCATAATTTGAGATTGAGTTCTGTGTGCCTGCAGCTGTGTCTTCCTGCTCAGGACTACACTGGTCATTCAGGTTTTGTGCATCCATAGGAATCTTATCTCCTTTTCTAGTTCTTTGAAGACTGCCTTTGGGATTTTAATGGGAATCAGAGTGAATCTGCATATCACTTTGGTACTATGACCATTTGAACAACATTAATTCTGCAGTTTCATAAATGAGAGAAGTCTGTTTTTCAAAATCTTCTTCAATTTCTTTTTTCAACGTTGTATAAATTTCATTATACGTCTTCCTTAACTTTGTTGGCTATTTTGGTTACTGGATATATTTTTCAAGCTAGCCTAAATGGAATCGCTCTTAAATTTTTCTTGGTTTGTTCATTGTTGATGTATAGTGAAGCTATTGATTTTATTTCTTGATTTCATACCCTAATTCCTGAGTTTGTTTATCAGACCTATGAGTACTTTGGTCTACTTTTAAGGTCCTCAGTGTAAAAGATCAAGTTGTCTGCAAATGGGGTTACATTGACTTCAGTTGAATATGATAGTACTGTCAAAAACTCATTTTAAGCTGTATTTGCACAACATGAACAGAGACATAGCACACATATTTTTGTGTGAGACACACCTGTTGTCTGCAACACATGAGCACTGTAGCTCTTGATTTCCCTCTATATCACTTTCAATTCTTTCCACTAGTGTTACTTAGAATATAATTATGTTCTATAGAGCACTTATGTCTAGAGAATATTTAAAGTCACCTTCCAATGTTTCTATTGTTACTGTTTGGAATGAAGCATAATTATGTATGTATGTGCACTTTTTAAAAAATTTTTTATTTTTGTTTTATTGAAGTACAGATATCAATGAGACAGTTTTAAGATACCTTGACAAGATGGATTTGATAAATTAATACATTGCAAACTGTTTTCATAATGTTTTGGTATCATAGAAGGTGCATACATGATATTATACTTACAGACATTATTATACCATATGTCTCTTATCAGTAAATTAAGAGAGTGTAGCTGTTTGCATATTTTTATACCTGAATTACATCAATGATTCAATAATGAATACTTTCTACCTTGTTATTTTCCTAGTGGTTATCCATAGTACTAGAAGCCGATGTAAACAATTGAGTCAGATAAGGCAAAGTGAATGGCATATGCTGCAGGATACTAATCAGCTTTTCTTCTGAATGGTTAACAACCTAAGTTAACAGATCAAAATTGGAGAAATAGAAGAGCCACAAGGCCAGCCAACATTTTGGCCCTAGCCTTTCAAGGTCAGCGAAGACTCAGGACATTGGAGAACCTGTACTGCAACATCATAAAACTCAGCTGAGCTCCATATTTTCTGAACAAGGAGATTATGGAGCCACAGAGGAAAGAGACTAATGATCTATAGTGTGCCTGTGGAGAGTCACATGGAGAGAAAACTTTCTCTCAGGCTCTCACATGGAGCAAACTGGTCAAGCATTGGACTCATCCACATGGATGACACAGACAAAGGATCTACAGAATAAGGTACAGGACTACAAGATAAACCCTGAGGGGACTTCACTGCACTTTGAATAAGATAAAGCATAAAATACATGTAAACAAAGGTGACCAAGGTAAACCCTCCATTGCATAATTATGTCTTCTAAAATAGTGGTTTTCAATGTCTTAAAATATTATCCTACCAAAAAAGCATTTCCTTAGGGCCTACTAAACATATACTCATAAACATATAAACACATGTGTAAACACACATATAAATAAACATGTGCACTACACATTCACATATTCATGTCCTATATCTGTAATGATCTTTCATGTTCTCTGTTCTATATTAATTAGTTTTTAGATGGTTGTCATGATTTGTGGATTTATTTCACAATGTATTCATCGTGGAACAATCAGTAACTTAGAAAGCACTGCTCAAAATTAACTCAAGTCAATCATGTTTCTCTTAATCTATAGAGTAACAAACACTAAACCAAATATTCTTAGCACTAAATCACTAATTAAAATTGAGAGCATCCCATAGACTCAAGCAATATATGGCAAGATCCAAAAGCAAAACAATGTTTAAGAACTGCCATAGTTTCCAGCATGGGTGGCCAGGTGTGGGAGAGAATGCCATAGCTTCAATAGTTTAGGGATCAAGCAGATTGAAATAAATCTCTGACACTATATAAAATGTTGCATTCTCAAAAATTTCCTGAAAACTAGTTTCTGTGCCTCTTGACTTTTCAATAAATTTTATACATAGGCTCTTCCAGGAATGAGCCATGAGCTCTTAAGTACATTATTTTATCACTATAACCTTGAATTTATCATCACGATATGAAGAGTTTGATTAGACTCAATGGATAGTGTGCAATCCTAGTGATTATTGGGACAATGTTGAAATATTCCACAGTTTAATACCCCAAAAACCCTCTTTTAATTTTTTCTCTGCCTCAGGTTTATTTGTACAAAGAGCACAGGAGGACACCAGCTTCCCATAGATAGCACCCCAGGGTTCACACCAGTCCTTCTGCTTTTACATCAGAAGATAATAGGTTTTTACTGTGAAGCCTTCAGTAGGGGATAGGCCTTGGTTGGAGCAGAAACTGTAGCACTTTTACTGGAGCCTTGACCTTTGGCCAGCAAGACCCGAGACCCTTGGCAATGAGGGCACAGATACGCTTCTCAAGCTTGGGTGGGCAGTATACGAGAGTCAATCAAGCCTGTGGTTTACTCCCTTTGGGATGATCTTGGGCTTGATGAGGGCCTTGGTAGCCTTGCTACATGCATTCATGGCCTTGGAGTTTGCTTGCACCTTCTTGAAGCCCTTCTTGTTGTACTTCTCTGAAAAAAAAAATGCTCCTAAGGATCTACCCACTTCAGAGATTCATATCTTTGTGACCAAGGTTTCTTGATGCCATTTCTGTGCCATTTTCAGGACTGGCTGTGCATGGTGTGTTTCTTGGAATTGGCCATAACTGCACTGTTAACTGTGGCTGCCAAATGCCTGGAATCAGAAGAAGAAAGAGCCCCTTGATTAATTTTAATCGTTATGAAAAAGAACCTAGAATTGGAACAGTCCTAATCACGAGTCACAGCAGAGTTCTGTCCCCTTTAAGTAATTCTGGGGTTTTTATATCACACTCACTCTTCAAGGAGAAGAGAAAAAAAGGTGTGCATGCTCAGCAGAACTAATTCCAAGTGGCAACGTGGCAGGCTGTGAGTGAAGGACACAGACCTGGCCTTCATGTTTCCCATGTAGCTTCCATACTCTGTACATAGAGAGAACAGTAGCCCTACGTTAGAATATAGTCATAAAGATTAAATGAGAAAATATAAATAATGACCTTTGCTATATATGCTTTGGACAAGAGTTAGCATAGCTCACTATCTTTTCCATTTCTAAATAAGTCCAATTATTAAATCAGCTCAATTGATAAGAATGGTTTGAATACCCATATCCCATTTTTCTTGCCATTTTCTAAAGCAGTCCTGTAAGTTGTCTTTCATCTTTTAGTCGTGCTTTTGTGGCTGCTTGCCTGTCCTGAATACATGGAAAACATTTACTTTCACGGTCGTGTTGACTTTGGCGAAGTGTCAGGAGTTGTTGCATGGTAACAGCTCCAGTGACTGAAGTGGATGAGGACACATCATAATGTTTCAACGAGGCTGCCTTTTCTTCATATGACACTTGACAGTGGTGTTCATCACATTTTTTTAACACATCTCATAAAGACACACTAGAAAGAAGACTTTTAGGTACTGCCTCAGACAGAGGCAAGAAAAACAAGATACATGTATTTAAAGGAAGAGGGAATATTTTGAGATGCGTTAATACCAAGTAACTTTTATGACAAATTTTTAATTTAAGCATGCATCATTTATTTTGATCACCCCATATCTGCATATCTGCAAATATTTTTTACATAAATGTGGACATCCCCTGATCTATTTAGCTACTTGAATAACTGAGCTTATTTAAAAATATGACAGTGAGCTATGTCAATTCTCCTGACCAAAATTTAAAATTGTTGAGCTCAACGTAAAGGACAAAGTCTTGACTGTTTAATGAGATTGGTGCGAAATGATATTAATCTCAAAGAAAGAAAAGGAGAAAAGTGGGGACAAATGAGTAAATGCAAACTAACAAACTCTCCACAACTGTCAGATCTGTCAGTGCATAAATTCTTACTGCTTTTTCACTTTTCAGAAATGTTGAAGAGTAAAGCCAAAAGGAATCCAAAAATGGAAAGAAATAGCCATAGTCCATATCTGGAACTATGAGATGTGTAGATAACAAACAAATGAAAGCCAGTTTCCCTAAGAATATAGGAAACGTCACAAATATTTTCAGGCACTTAGGGTTCTTCTGCACCATTTCAGTAGAAATCACCAACTGGCAAGGAGCAGCACTGCTGATGGCCTGATGCCATTCGATGGTGCCAGATAGTGCTGTGTCCCTTTGTTTGACTCAGCTGGCTGCTTCCTGCCACTGGCAGCTGCTGCATTTCAAGGCTGGATATCCTAACATCTCTCCCCTCTTCTTTTTTTCCTTTTGCAGATTTTTTTGGACACTCAGCCTCAGTGTCCCACGTGTCCATTTTGTATTGTCAAATAATATCACTGAATTTTGAAGAAGTATAAAAATTATATGTAATATGATTGAGTTTTTATGGATTGTACCACAAAATCATAGTTTGTTTTTCAAAAATAAAATAAACATGAATTTGTAAAAGGAAATATCAAAAATGTATTAGTGAATTTCACTAGAAGTGAACAGCAAAGTTGAAAACAGCATTCTGAATTGGAAAATCTGTGAAAAATACTCAATATCAAACAAATAAATTCACAAATGTTGCTTGTGAAATGACACTTGCCTGAATGACATTCTAGATAGTCTGCAAATATAAATGCACTGCCCAAGTGACACTTGGAGTAAACAGTGAAATGCTTAACCCTAACTCCAAGGGCTTAAAATTTTATGGTTCAAAGAGGGAAAACAAAATTGTCCCACACTGCTAAAGGCAGGCACCCAACACTGCAGCCTCCCAAGGGATTGCTTTAATAACATGGTTCACCTGTATCACTGTAGTTGATGTCTTTAACTCTGAAATATACCTAGGTTCAGTATAACCAGGCTGAATGGAATTTCTACTTTCAGTCTTTTTAAGATATATAGAAACACAATTCACAATAGTCAAGCTCTGGAAATAATCTACATATTGTTCATCAAAAGATAAATGGATTAACAAGTGTGGCATATTTTCACAATGGAAATTTATTGAGACTATAAAGTTAAGTGAAATATATCAAACACAAAATGTAAATATAGCATGGTTTCCCTTAAAAGAGAAAAACAAAATATAAGCAAATTAAAGAGTAAAATAAAGATGGAGTTTTTGGAGATGGGTAAGAGGATCATAGGAAGAAACAGAAGAAAGAGGTCAGAGGGTGCTGAAGATCAATATAGATTCTTGAGTATTTTGTGGAACATATATATGGAATATATATTCCAAAAATATAAACATAATGTGTTTCAAATATCTGCCAAGACATATAAACGAACTGATGGCTTTTCTCACCAGCCACTGTACTATTCTGTTTTCTCTCTTGAGAGCTTGGCCTGCACTGAAAAATCATGGATTCTGAGGAAGAAGGTGTGAATATATTCCCAGATAAATCAGTTACATATCCCTGGACCAACAGTTCCTCCTCCCTAAGATATGGATTCACATAGTTTGGGAAATCAAATCGCTTATGAATTCTGTACCCAGTTTGCAAACCAATAAATACTTCACATATGTTCACAATTATACTTTGAGCTCCTTTTCAATGGTGCTCTTCAAAGCAAAATAATTGAAAGATGGAGTAATAACAGCAAAATGAAAGGAAAATAGCCTGCACTGATTGACCATACTGGTACAGTGAAAACAGAAAGCTAAAGCAGCCTCACTCTGGCTATCAGAATGCTACAGCCCAGTCCAGCCTTGCTGTGCCCAGAGAGACAGACGTAGAGGAAGCTCACTGTGTAGTCACTGAGAAGCCAACCAGGCAATGAAGCAAGTGAACCTCTGAGGCTCCATTTATATACCTGCAAAATGGGTGCAGTAGCAACGGGGTCTCTCTCAGGGTCTTGTACTTTCAAAATATTTAGCACAATATCTAAGACACAGTTGATGTCCAGTGGTGATTATTATTCTTATAATACTACAAGGTTGAGAATAGCCCACCTCACAGGACACTAGAGAAGACCAGAAGTCCTAAGTGAATGGCACACCCGTAAGTGACTGACATATATGACACATTCAAAACATGCTCTGTCTGATTCCCTTCCTTTTTCCTCATGTGTGAAGCCAGCTGTAAAACCTGTCCTTACTGGAGAACTAAAATTGCAACAGCGTACAAGAAGAAAACATTAAGTCACTCATTCTGAAACATGAGTGTGCACCACAATTTTCTGGAGATTTACTTTAAAAAAAATTCTGAAGGCTGCAGAATCCCATGGAAAGAGACCCCTGAAGACTGAATTTTAACAAATAATCTCAATACAAATGGCCCCACTCTAGGCTCTGTCTCTAGAGACCTAGGTACTTCCAGTCTGGAAGGATCTCGTTAGCTTCTTCGCCTCTGAGAAAGTATCTTCATTCCCTTTGACCCCAAATAAGCTATATGAAAGAGCAGTGGAAAAAATAAGCATCCGAAGCTATTTCAACATTTCTGTTGGATTACTACCGGGGATTTTCTGCTTTATGGTTCAATGTCTTTCATTTTGACAACTTTAGGATAAAAAATTGCAGAAGGAGAATCTCTTCCACAACTATATATCTCAACGATTTGAAGTTTAACTTTAAAAATAGAAAAAATTAATTATTAGAGGATTTTATTTTCCCACTGGCTGTAGGTAAATATTAAATGCAAAGCTTTTTGGTTAAATTTTAGCTATACTTTATGTTTGTGTTCTTATTTTTTAGAGTGTTTTTATAACATAGTTATAAAAATTAATTAACATTCTTATTTTTTGGTACTGGGAATTGCATCAGGATCTTGCACTTGCCAGGCAAGTGCTTATTCTACTGAGCCATCTCCCCAGCCCGATATTCTTTAGACTGTCCAGGTTGATGGATGGTTGCTATATCCAGCACTCAGAACAGGGCATAGTAGTTTTCATGTGCACATGAGCTTATCTTGTACCCCTTTTGTAGTCTGTATCCCTTAATTTCAAACCCATGTTTCTTATTTCCATCATCACATGTTAGTTTTCACTATTTTTGAATGTTGTATAAATAGAAGCACATGGCATACAATCCTTTGCTTCTGGGTTCTCTTATTTAGCATCATATGTTTTAAATTCATGCTGTGTTGGCTGTCCATGTGCTGCTGTGTGTATAGTCATGTGCTCATTCCACTCCTGTATAGAATTTCATCGTGTGAAAACATCAAAATCTTGTGCCCAAACTTCTGTCGGTGGTTATATGTGTTGTTTCCAGTTTGGGGGTGACATGAATAAAACTGACATGAACATTATGTGTTATTATTTGAGGGTACATTCCTGAAAATAACTCTTAATAGGAAAGTAATTGGCCTTGAAATCTCGAGATCACAATATGCCAGCTCAGTTCAGCCCATCCTCACCTTACCTACCATCACTGTTCTCTGGATCAGCAGCTGCTGTGTAAGGCACATAAGGAAAGGGTAAATCCCCAATGTGGCCTGGGATTTTTGATCTTTAGTTTTCAAGACTGATTATTTTCTGGCTAGGTCTTATTTTCAGAGATAGAAGATACAGCAATAAATGATAGATAGACCAATTGATAGATAGATACATATATAGATAAATAGGTAATAGATACATACATACATGAAAACATGCATACATACATGAATTTTCCTCTTCATACTTATCTTTGAACATGAGCAAATCCTTTCTGGAAATATAGATCATACATTAGAGTTAAAATTTTAAAAAAATTAAAAAGATGAAAAATAAGCATATGAAGGGAAGAGAACAGTGAGAAAATACATGCAGGACTTTTAGATGGACACTAACACCCAAGCAAACCCATGGGAGGAAGATGGATGCTGACAGGAGACCAGCCTCCCCAAACTCACTAAGTATGAGAGGAGAAACAGGCTATCCAACCCGAGCCCTGGGATGCCCCTACTGTAGGAGAGTCCTCTCTCCATTGGGAAGTTTAGTACTAAACAAAAAGATAATGTTAAAGTTTGTGTTTAGTTGTCCCCAACAGAGTCTCATGCAGTCATAGAGAGGATGTCTAGGGATTGTGATTAATTCCTGATCGAATGCTGGGATTGTGGGTGTGAGTGCTACACCCAGCCTGGGGCAGATAGTCTGGATGTGGTATAAAGGAGGGAGGGAGGCTTGCTCTCTAGCTCTGCTTGCCTGGCTGCTACCACTGCTCCTCCCTTTGTTCTTGCTGTTTCCTGCTGACATGTACTGCTGCCCTCTTCCATGTGCCACTTTACCTTAGAGTCAGCCAAGTAGAGAATGATATCTCCAGTAACTGTGAGCTGAAAAAGGGGTTCCCTCCTGAATTTTGGGTGTCAAGTATTTTGTCCCAACAACAAGAGTAGTAACCGAGACAGACATGTTGATGGACTACCTGTCCACCATGCTGCCTTCAACGTGACAGTATAGGAATTTCAAAGGAAGTTCTAACAGAGAAATATCTGGCTGCTTGAAAGAGAAGCTCTTCAAAGAGGTCTATGTGATCCTCAGGTCCCAGGGGGGCGATACCACTCTTCACAACAGTCCTACCTCTCCCTTCTGTCCCAACTCCTTCATTCTGAAGCTGGTCTTGCTAAGCTAACCAGTCAGGGCTCAGTAGCTCACAGAGCCAGGTTTGTTGAGACCCAGTCACTGCCTAGGCAGCACTCAGGCAATCATCTCTTCCCCTCCTGATTTTTGGTGCCATGAGCTCTGCTGGGCAGAGCATCAGCTTGGGAGAGGCTGGTCTGCTGTCAGCATTTGTCTTCCTCCCATGGGTTGGCTTGGGTGAAGTTAGTGTCAGTCTAAAACATTCCTTACTATGTAGATGTGCTTCAGCTTATAAATGTTGGTGTTTACATTTCGAGAAGATAAGACACTGACTTATCCCTGACTTCATCATGCTCTAATTCAGAATTATCAGAGCTCTGTGTCTTAGTAGGTATTGGACTCTTCCAGTTGATTGATCACTTTCTTGCAGTTGAAGGTGCTTGGCCTGTTTGTTCTATTTCCCTACTTGCAGTGCATTCTCTTAGGCAGAGACCAGGAAGGGAAGAGAAGGCAAAGTGACAGGGTTATTTTTCTCAGGCTCAAGGCCATCAGAGAGAAGACCAGAGAAGTCACAGAGTCCTGTCATCAGCCAGACATTGTATGGAGGAGGGTGCTGTTACACTACAGGAGAATTCTGACCCATGCTGGGTTGCCTGGGTGCCATATTCCAAAAACTTTCAGACCACAAATCCTGCAGCCATAAGTCATGAGGGCTGCTTGGCCTGAGCTGCTACTGGAAGTAAAGGAAATCAGGAAAGAGATGAGAACTCCCAGAACAATGTACCTCTGCCAGACCTGCCTGCAGAGCCTCATTTGGTCATGGAGCTGGGATGGGCACCTGCCATGTGACCCACCCCCCAAATTTTCCTGAATGTAATACATTTCCCTACCTCCAGCATTTTTTAATTACTGTAAGGTTTTACCCATTTCAAATTTGAAAGAAAAGAAGGCACCTGCTCAGCATACACAGCATGTGGCAAAATCCACTTTAGATTTGGTTGCTCTGTAAAGCTCACAGTATGTTTGCTGTGTCCCACATCTCTGCCTTTCATCCTACAAATAAACAGATGGTGGCCCAGGAAGCCTTGTATCACATCAGAGCCAGGCCCTCAGGCGGCACCTCAGCCTCATTTGTGGGTCCACTCATGGCCCACTGGCCATCTGTCAATGCAGCCAGCAAAGCTTTCAAAGCACTTCCTGAAACATCATAAAAAGATCTCTGTCATCTCACTTCTAAAGACATAGGTAGTATATTGCCTTGACCTAAACTCCAGTGTGATTTGTCATGTGGCATTGGAAGGTAGCTCATCTATGCTTTAGGGTCCTCATGTATAAAATAGGTATTGTAATAGTACCTTTCATTGGTATTATGAAGGCTAAATGTGATGATTCATATGTTACTTCAGACATAGCATAAATAAACAACACATACTATTGTCTCTGTCTTATTTTTGACTTATTCCCAGGAAAAATGACCTCCCTGGAGGACCAGGGTCTTGGAAATGAAGAGGACACTCTGTTCCAATGATACTCATGGGTCAATGAAAGTATGCTTTCCTGGGGACTTGAAAAGGACCTACAGCTGAGATTGAAGGACAAGTCTATGTCTCTGTCTCATACTTCTCCAATACATTGGATCACTACTATTACCACACCTAAGATCAAGCTCCAGGCCTCTGAATAGGCAAAGAAAAGTGCTCAGCCCTCCCAGTCCAGCTAGGGGAAGGGACAGAAGCACATGAGGACAGTAGAGTAGAAAAGGTTATGCTGAGCTGAGATTGAGGAGAGAGAATGTCTCTGCTGAGTGAGTCTCAGAAACAATAAATGGAATATGGATACAATCCAGCACTGGCTTGGTTCATCTTATGTGTCAACGCAACTGGTAATAGTGGTGCTATTTGCTCACACCCTGAGTCTGCATGTGAGCAAGGCTTGCAGGACATTAGCATTTGGGTCAGTATCATGAAGAAAATGAGCTTCTCTCTTAGCCCAGGTGGGTCTTTTCCAATCAGGGACAAAGCTGAATAGAAAAATTAAAATGTTGATTGTTTGAGTAAAAATATCAGTTTTTCAACAGGGCATGGTGGCACACACCTGTAATCCAAGCTCTTGGAAGGCTGTAAACTGGCAAATCACTATGAGTCTGATCTAGTAGTGTGACCCTGAACATTCTGTAGACCCGTCCATAAAATAGCAAATAAATAAGAAATAAATAAATAAAATTTAAGAATCCGTTATTTCTTGCTCTTGATTGAAACCAGAGCATCAGCTCTTCTTGAATGTGCAGCCCACTGACCATTGGCTCAGCTTGCGACCTGCTGATCCAGGGTCTAGAGTCATGCAAGCCTGCTATGTGTCCTCTTTCTGTCCTCTTCCTCCTCCCATTCTTCATCCTCTTATTCCACCTTGTTTTCTTCCTCTCCTCTTCCTTTGTTGTGTTTTGTGTCTAGGTGTTCCCCCAAAGGTTCATGCAGTCATGAGATGGCTTCTGGAGTTTGTGATTGATTTTTGATCCAGTGATGGCATTACGGGTGTGAGGACCCTGGGGCAGACACCGCATAACAATGTAAGGAGGAGAGACTGGCTAGCTAGCTGTAGGAGCTGCTATTTCTCCCTTTGCTCTTTGCTCTGTGCTGTCACCATGAGTAGTTGCTCTCTGCCCTGTGTTTCTCTGCCTTGGAGCCAGCTGACTATGGACTGAAACCTCCACTGACTTTGTTCTAAATAAGCCTTTCCTTCCTTCATTTGGGATGTTAGGTATTTTGTCTCAGCAATGAGAGAAAAGTAATGAAGACATCCTTCTCTCTATATCATTTCTATCTCTATCCCTATGTAGCTGTCTCTGTCTCTATCACTCTCTATTTCTCCCTCCCTTCCATCTGGTAAGACAAGTATCTTTAATGTACAAATAATTACAAATTGCCAAAAATAAAGTAGTGAGTTCTAAAAGTAATTGATGTAAATTATAGAAGCGAAACTTCAAGCAGACAAAACAAGTTATTACCTTTCACACTCATCTATTGGCAAGAATTAAAATATAAAGTAACATCAATTTCCAGCAACAATGAGAACATACTTACACTTAGAAATTTTCCTTATTGGAGGCCACAACTAGGAAAACAGTGCACCAAAAGGCTGGAGAGAAGCCTGAGAAGTCTAAGTGAGCTGGAGCTGCTGGAGTGATGGAGGAGAAAGCTCCAGTCACAGTGATGAGAAGCAATCAGCTGAAGGAGAAGCTGCATACCTCCTGACAAAGCCTACAAAGATCTCCAAGTTTGGGTTTGCCATGGGTCAGAGATGTGCATTTATTGGTAATTCACATATTGTGAATTCAGTATGAATTCAGCAGAGTAACCCAACATGGTCCACAGAAAGTAATTTTTTAAAAAAACTTTTATGTGAAGTATTGAGTATTTGAAATAGCCCATTTTATCTTAGTAGTCTAGTCTTCATCAGTCTTCAAAGAATAGCCATTTTCTACGAAAGCAAATTAGTATTTTGAATGTGCTTCTCTCAGTGTATGCTTATTAGCTAGTTCCTGTCAGCATTTCCACCAGAACTTGAGGCAAATCATAAGGAAGCTATTCTTTTAAAATACAAACCACCACCAAAAATTTAAATGTACATACTGCTTAAGTATTTGGCCAGGTTTTGTTTTTTTTAAAAGGTGTAAACACCAAAATAATTAACATTGTATGAAGATGAAAAACAGTAAGATGCATTTTCTGTAACTTTGTCTATGCATTTGTGTTACTAAGTTCTTAAGTCTAATTTGAATTGAATTCATTACAGAATTTATTAGAACAGTTAATATGGTTTATTTTAAGTATGTACCTATTGACCAGGAAGCATATTGTAGCTACTGAAAATGAAAGAAAATGCTTCTTCAAGCACATTTTATTGAACTGTTCATCACATATACTCTTAAATCTGTGTATTGTAAGCTGTTTGTTTTGTATTTTTGTGTTGTATATGGACTTTCTAATATGACAGTTAAACACATTTTTAATAGAATAGTCACAGGCAAAAGAAAAATGGTACAATTATTTCCCTCAGAACTCCTACAATGTTAAATTTGGAGGCAGCCTCAGACTATTTTATTGGTGGTAGTTATTTGCTGGTCTTTTTTAATCTCTTTAACTCCAGAGAAGAAACCTATGCCTGATAAATTGTTCTTTTACATTAAAGTTTAGATTAAGCCCCAAGTAAAACAATGGAAATGTATATGTTTAGTATATATTTCAAATATATGAATACATAAAGTGGTGTGTATGCCAGTATAGACACTGATTTGTAAGAATGTTTATCCTGTGCTTGACAAATTTTTATTGAGAAAGTACTAATTTCATGTATTGTTCTGAGGTTAAGAAAAAAAGAAGAAAAGAAGGAAGGAAGGAAGGAAGGAAGGAAGGAAGGAAGGAAGGAAGGAAGGAAGGAA
>PVKA01024534.1:0-34097 GCA_004027165.1 Ctenomys sociabilis | reverse complement strand
AATAATCTAAAAAATTGAATACATGCTTGCATGAAGTGACTAAGATAATAGAGGTGCTATTCATAGAAAGACACTCATAGACAATACTTAACAAATGTTTGTTTTACTTTAAATATTGATTGCTTTCATTTAATTAGACATAGGAATACTTTTAAGAGGTGCTGTATGATAGAAGATTTTTTTTTAGATGACTAGGGCAACCTGGAATAACTTGAGGTTTAGGATGAGGGCAAACTTGCTGAACTTCATGAGACAATGGCTGTTCTTGGACTTCCCTTGATGAGCGTTCAGTGCTATCATAGATGATAGGACCATGTTCAGAACATTCATGCTTGCTAAGGAAACTAGTTTATTTTTTTTAAAGTCACGATTGAATTACTGCTTCTGCCACCCAAGAGGTATATATAGGCTTCAGTCCATCCCATACACCACAGAGCCCTTCATCTGCTTTTTAGGATATATGTTGTAACACAATAGATGCCTGGGGCAGGATAGAAACATTGCCTTTTTGGTTTTTTTCCTTTTGAGACAGGGTCTCACTATGGAGTTCAGGCTGGCCTTGAGCTCACTTTGTAGCCCAGGCTGGTCTCAAATTTGTGACAACCCTCCAGCCTCAGCCTCCAGAGTGCTGGGATTACAGGTTTGTGCCAACATGTTGAGCAACACTAACTTTTTAAATGAAGACAGAGAATACTTTCAATTATGAGATACTTGTGTTGTCAAATCCAACCTATAGTGTTAAATCAAGGCTTATTTTATTCTCTCATTTACTGTGTGACTTTATGTAGTTTACTTAAATATACTCGTTTATTTGTCTATAAAATGGAACTAACATCACAGTTACCTCCGAAGAGTTGTTGTGAAGATCAAAGAAGAAAATGCATGGGAGCACACTTACTACAGAATCTGCAATATAATCACTGCATGACTTCTTACTTACTATTTCAAAGTATAAAGACCTATACAAGTGCTTAGCATTTAATTATTTGTACCAAACAGAGCAAGTAGATTTAACAATCCACAATAGAGATAGCTAGTCATTTTAATTTGTCTATTCTTTATCAATATTGACTTTCCAAGTTATGCTTTTGTTCAGTCCAGAATCTGTTGAGCATTTTTCATAAATTACCCAGACTTTCTTAGTCTTCCATCAGATCACTGCCAGACTTCAGCCAAAACAGCTGTGCTTTGATCTGTTTTATATTATGGGCTTCTAAATGTGTTTTCCTTAAAAAAGAATTCTTAGGCTAGTAGAGACTTTAAATAGTTTGCACTTTCAGTGTATTGTGCCAGGCAGAGAAAGCCAAGAGTATTATCACACTCAATGCAGTGAAAACATTCATCAATATTTACTGCGATTATCCACATTTTCCTGTAAACATATTAAATAGTATTTGTCTTTTTCTCAGGTGTATAAACCTGGAAGATTTTTTAAAGCTTTTTATATCCTAAAATATCTATTTGTCAAGTATAGTATCCTACCCAAGATGATCTAGTCTGTAGCTGCATCCTTGTTTGTTTTTTACTACCTGTCTTCACCCTCAAATTTCATTTCAAATTTCTTCATTCTTTAAGACTACTAGGAAGTCTGGAGCATAATGCTTAGAATAGCCTTCATGGGAACATGGCTTAGTGTCAACAAGACCATGCTTTCCCCTACACCTTCCACTTGCATAAGAAGAAGCTGTGTTTCTGAAGAAGGATTTCACTTACCTCTGACCAGCTGCTCCCATAGGCCCCAGCAAAGCACATGGGATGTAGAGCACATGTGGCTCAGTGCACACATCACTACCATGAGAAAAGTGCAAAGCTGAGTCAGTTTTGTGTTCTACAGAGCACATGGTATGAGCAGTTCTGTCACACAGATGTGGAAAACTATAAATAGGGACATTGTGAAGATAGGTCTGCATCAGAGATGAGGGCTTTTCATCAACAAGTTGGTAAGAAGACCTTATGAATCTCCGGAACACTCGGGAAGCCAAATACAGAAAAAGAACATCCTTGCCTTTCTTGATTCTTCTGCTCATTATTGAAGATACTGTCTGCCTCTGTCTTTTTAAATGCTTGTCACCTTTCTATTCTCTGTAGCTCCCAGTTCATCACACAGAGCACATTGTTGTAGGCTCTTGAGCACTAACCCTATGCTTGTGCTGTCCCAAATGGGTCTGGATATATCTCATTAACCCTATGAACTAAAAAACTGTCAGTATTCTTGTATTGCCCTCAAGGAAAATTAAAGAAATGGGTGATCTCTCCCAAGATCAGCAGGCACAGAGATGCAACCAGCTGCCCTTTAGTGTGCACTGTTGTTCCATGTGACCACTACATCTGGCTTCTCAAACTCAGGCCAGATCAGAAACTTGACCTACAAACCCATCATATGATCATAGTTGTATTTATTTGCACTGTGACACACACTGTTCTTAGGATGAAGAACTGAGATGTAAGAAGAAGGATTTCAGAATACAACCCAGAAGAATAGAATATTAGTTTCCTATGGCTCATATAACCTTAAATTTTCTGGTTTAAGACATATACATCTATTACACTTAGGGAAGTTATAAAAGTGAAAGAGGTCTCACTGAGGTAAAATCAGGGACTCGGCAAAGCTCTGTTCCTTTTGTGGACTTCAAGGAGCAGTCTGTTGTCCTGCCTTTTCTAGCTCCTGACCCCTTCTATCCTCAGAGCCAGCAATATCTGACCAAGTTTTCTTACATTATATGCGTGAATGCTGTCCCACCTCTATCTTTCAGTTAAGAGCCCTTATGATTACACTGAACTCACCAAGACAGTCCAGCACAATTGCTTTTAGTCAGTTAATTAACAGCCTTAATTTCATCTGCAGATTTAATACCTTGTTGACTTCCAATAGACTCACAGGTTCCCAAATTAAGACATGGATATCTTAGGGAAGGAGTAAGAGAAACACATTATTAAAACATCAGGAACATGACCTTTCCTCAAAGTATACAATTATGCTTGTTAGACTAACCTTGACAACCCATGCAGGACAAACATAATGTTCCCTTAACCTCAAAGTACCTTGACTTTTAAAGTAAGAGATGATGTTGCTAATTCTGCTAAATTCAAAGAGTCCCAGTCCGGAGGTTGATGTGTACACTCTTTTTTTTTCAGTTCGTGGATGGCACAGAAATACAGCAACTGAACGTGCAGTGGCTGCGAGCACAGCTGGGCATTGTGTCCCAGGAGCCTGTCCTGTTTGACTGCAGCATCGGGGAGAACATCGCCTATGGAGACAACAGCCGGACCGTGTCACAGGAAGAGATAGTGAAGGCAGCCAGGGAGGCCAACATCCACCAGTTCATCGAGTCGCTGCCTGACGTGAGTGTCCCTGCAGAGGGGGAACCCAGGAGCGTGTGGCAGTCTCTTTCGCTTGTTTTCTGATTTACATTAATTTCACTCCTTCTCCCTCTCTTCTTCAATGCTGTCACAGTTACTGTTCTCTCATTGCTAAGACAAATACCTGACACTCAAAATGAAGGAAGAAAAGATTTACTTGGCTCACAGACAGTAGAGATTTCAGTTCATACTCACAGGCTCCAAGACAGAGTGACACATGGCAGAGACCAACCTTTCGTGGTGACAGCAAAGAGCAGAAAGCAGAGGGAGGAGCGTGGCAACAGTGGCAACAGAGACCAAGTCTGCCTTGCTTAGGTTGCATTCAGGCTATGCGTCCCTGGCTGGATATAGTACTCACACTCATAATCCCAGCAGCATTTATACCCATGATCCCAGTGGATCGTGAATTAGTCACAAAGCTTAGAAGTCCACCCCATGACTGCATGGGGCCTTAGGGGGACAACTAGACATGAACCATAACACTTTCCTCTTCCCCCTTCCTCTTAATCTTCATTCTTCTGTTCCCTTGCAATGCTAGGATCAAATCCAGGGACTGCTGTGTGGTGGGTAAGTACTGTACCACTGAGCTATAGTCAGTGCAATCAAATGATGGAGCCTATCATGTGATTTATAAAGGGCTGGTTTGCTAAAGGTGAGGAGAGGTAGGAACCATCACATAGTCCCACCTGTATTCAAGTATCTGGCCACACTTCCTGCCTGATGATCAGTTTTGTTTACCTGGTCACCTGACTTGCCTTGTGGAGAACAGTTTGAAGTGTTGGATTCAGCTGTAGGAGAGAACTTTGCTGGGGTGGACTGCCTACAACAACTCTCCAACTTGTGAACTTGAGTCTTCACTTTCTTCAGCTCCTGGGTAAATGGGATGTCCAGGAGGCCTTTCCCTTTCCCTCCCTCTTTTTACTCCTAGCCAAGGGCAGGATCTGCATGCAGCATCTGGAATTCCCTCTGTGACTGTGATGCTTCTGGCCCTGCCAGGGAAGGAGGCATGACCAGCCTTCCCATTCTTTCCTTCATCTGTCTTCCCTCTGCCTCCCTGCTGCTCTTCTCCAAGCTCTAACCTTACTCTATGGAGTAACAAGGCTCTCTCTGAACACAGTTAAGCCATTGGGGTGACCATGGTATTTTGTAATCATCATGCATGCTGAGGTCCTGTGCTCCACTTCTGTGATTTAGTGTTGAAATTCATCTTGAGGGGCTGGGGAGATAGCTTGGCAGTCAAAACACCTGCCTGGCAAACACAAGGACCGGGGTTTGATCCCCAAGTACTGTATGCTATGCTAGCCTTGTGCCGAGTCAGCCACTAAAACTAGGCATGGTGGTGCATGCCTGTGATCCCAGGGCTGGGAGGCTGAGACAGGAGAATCACTATGAGTCTGAGTTGTATAGTGAGACCCTGTGACAAATAAATAAATAAATAAATAAATAAATAAATAAATAAATAAATAAATGAATTCATCCATCTTGGCTTTTGCTGTGCCTTCCAGTTCCTCTAGATGTTGGTGAACCTGTGGCACACATGCTATTGGCTTTTAAGACAAAAAGATGTTAGTGTATGAAGTTTTTTTCTAAACTAAACTCCCAGTATTCAGGTTGAATTGTATGGTTGGCACTTTGTGATGAGTAAGCATGTTTTGGGCTGTAGTTGTGGTACTTGTCTCTAAAAGATTTGCCACCTTTGCTCTAGGAGCTTAGGTAACTGAAACCTCTCATTTTCTCTTCAGGCCTGGTAGGTCCTGGCCCCAGGACCCACCTTTTGAGATACATCTTGACCTAGCTGTTCTATCCCCTCCTACTGTGCTATTTATATGCTTTATTACAAGGAATCTAAATCTCAGTATCCTCAAACCGAAAGGAAATGCAATTTCCTTATGAAAAGGGGTGGTAACATTAGTCCCAAATCCTTCCAAAAATTCCCTTTTTAAAGGCTCTGCTTCAGATATGGCTACCCCTAAAGCAGTTCCCAGGGCAAAGGCACTGTTCTCTTTTCCTTTGACAATTATGGAAATTGACTTTTCTTGAGACTTGAACACTTAAAATGTAAACTTCCAAACTGTCATAGTCAATGTGTGAAGGGCTGGGCCAAGGGGACTCGAGACCCCACATGTCCTGAATCAGATTTAGCGCATGACACAGAAATTTATTGTAGCATACACTATCTAATGCTCTGTTTGAGCACTAGAGACCTGAAGAATCTAGCCAAAGCCCTGGAGCCCATAGCGACATCCTGTCTGAATCTGTATCATAAAGGTGAGGAACTGTAGATGGAGCATTGAAGGGTGTGCACTGCAAGCCAAAATCCAGTGCTGGAGTTGAAGAATCTGCACCAGAAACCAACAAATGATGCTCAAAGCATAGGGAAAGATCAGAGCACCTCCAAAGAGAATAGCATCCATCCTTGGCAAAGGTGAGGACCGCAGGTCCTCTGAAGAGAATAGCTGAAGTTTCTCCAAGGAACATCAGCTGAAATCCTTTCCTCTCATTCTCCGTTTACCCAGTTCCAACAAGGATCCTCTCTAAATGGGTCTCCCACACCCAGAACTCTGCTGACTCAGAACTTGCTAGACATTCCCAAATGAAATAAGTTAACCATCACACAAACCTATCACTAATGAGAAGTCAGTGATTTTCAAAGTATGCACATGTATCAGCATCACCTGGGCACTTGTTAAAAATTTTCAGATCCAATCCTACCTCTACTGACTAAAACTCTGGTGGTGGAGTGCAGCACAGAATAACTAAGGTCTGTGTCTACCACTTTTCTAGATAAATGGTATCTATCCATCACACATGTAGGCATCAGAGGTGAGTCTCTTTTCTGCTTTCTTCAGAGTCTAGATCATCACAGTAAGTTCTTAGAAAATTAAGTTCTGTTGTCTAAGGATACTTTTTTTCTGAGCGATTAGTGGCAGGGTTCACCTATACCTGCCAAGGCCGATGTAGACTCATCTTCTCGAGGACTGCAGGGCTCTCATCTGCCCCGACAGGACTCTGCTGCATTGGTGCAGCCTGGTAGTGTGCCTCTACTCACATGAGATGCACTGCGGTGTGCCTGCTACAGCGGTGGCTGGAGCCAGTCTAGAATCTGCCAGAGGTCTAGAGATCTCTGTCTTCGTCTCTGGATGTCTCTGTCTCTGTCTCTCTCTGGTTCTAAGCACCATAGACTAGGGTGGCCAGATATCACAAATAAATAGAGGCAATATTATGAGAAAATGAATTTAAAATCAAAATTCAAGTGTAAGAGCCAGAGCCCATTGTCAGACTATAATTTCAGCCTGTCCAGGGCTAAAAATGGTAAGATTATACTGTTTTCTAAGGCATATGCTGCTTTACTCAACTTCTGCTTACCTTTGTGACAGTTCTCTACTGTGAAAAACAGTATGGCGTTTTAGAAGAACTTTAAAAACAACAGCTTTTGAAAGGATACTTCAGTTTTCCTTGTTAGATACCAAAGCACTCATTGAAATGGCTTAAGTGTTGAAGATGTTTTCATAAAAACATATATCACAAGGCTAACATCCCAGGACTTTTCTTTCCTCCCTTCAAAAATCAAACAGAAGGCGCCAGCTGTTGGTTATAAGTGAGTGTGCTTCAATTATGATGCACAATTTATTCAGATAAATTTCTCGTTTCCTATCAATCTTGGTCCCCAAAGTAATGAAAGGTGACAGTGGTGGATAAATAGCACTGCAGCAGTATTCTTCCTCATGAGACATCTAGCTGACTTACAATAAAACATGTAATTTATATTTTCTAAAAGAGATTAAAATTACTATTTAGAGATTTTTTGTTAAGTCTCTATAAAAACCATGTTAGTTTCTGCACTTAAATTTTTCTATCTATTCTATGAGAAAAATATCCTATTTTATGAGGGCAAATTGTGTTTGACTTTTATAACAAGAAACTTCTGTTTGCAGAAATATAACACCAAAGTGGGAGACAAAGGAACCCAGCTCTCTGGGGGCCAGAAACAGCGCATCGCCATCGCCCGGGCCCTCGTCAGACAGCCTCGTATTTTGCTTTTGGATGAAGCTACATCAGCTCTGGATACAGAAAGTGAAAAGGTGAGAATTTAAATTGGGTTCAAATAGGGCCGGGAAGATAGCTCAGAGGCATAAGCACCTGCCTGGCAAGCACGAAGTCACAAGTTTGATCCCTGGCTCCACAGGATCACTGCAAGTTCAAGGCCTGCCTAGGGGCTACAAAAGTGACATGGGAACACGCTTTCTGTATATGGCTGCTTAGTGGAACGTGAAGTCACACTGAGCTGGTTTCTGGGGCAGCTGTACTCTATCACCAACTTGCCTTGTCTCATCTTAGCAACCCTTATTGATAGTTGCAGGAAGTGTTTAAGTTCCATGGAAAGCAGCTATAGCAATAAACAATATATCTGTCTTAAGTTTTCCTTTTGAATTTGTAAGGAAAGCATACATACAAGTCTTTTGCTTACAACTGATTCAAGTACAAATGAACCAAAATTTATGGTTTGTTTGTTTATTTTTATTTTGAGACAGGGTCTTACTATGCAGTTTGGGCTAGCCTTGAGCTCACACTGTAACCCTGGCTGGTCTCAGACTCACAATATTCTCCCACCTCAGCCTCACAAGGGCTGGGATTATAGGTATGTGCCACCATGCTGGATCCCAGTATCTATAATTTGAAGGACATAAATAATCCATGTCAGAATTTAGCTAAGCTAGGACTCAAATGTTTTCTAATGAGACAAGCATCTTGGTTTCTAAAATCTGTTGTATTTCATGGACACAGCTATTAAAAGAAAAATGAGAGCTGAGAAACTCTCAAATGAGAAACTGTGGAACTTGTAACGGAGGAAAAATTAAAGGGAGATGTTATATACAATCATGAAAATTAATTCTTGTGGTAATGAACAGGTTGTCCAGGAAGCCCTCGACAAAGCCAGAGAGGGCCGCACCTGCATCGTCATTGCGCACCGCCTGTCCACCATCCAGAACGCAGACATCATCGTGGTAATTCAGAACGGCAGGGTGCAGGAGTGCGGCACACACCATCAGCTGCTTGCGCAGAAAGGCATCTATTTCTCCATGGTCAGTGTCCAGGCTGGAGCAAAGCGCTAGTGAAATCTGACCACATGGGATCTTCAATATTGAATAGTGGTGTTTAAATATGACATTTCATCAGTTCAAAAAGCAAGCACTGATTGGATTAGGTCATGACCTACTAAATATTTCCTACGATAACTGAAGATAACTTCAAGCGCAGCATCTTCAGAGACTATGTTCATAGTTAAAGTATTATAAATAGAACCATTATCAAATGGGGAATGGGAAATGGTTTTAATCCTATTACAAAGTTCATAAAATGATTTGATGCAAGTTTTGATAGTGTATGGTTTTATTTATACTTTGTCATTTGAACTATTACTGACTGTTGCTAAAAGATTATATAAATAACAAAAAGTACTGATATATTTGCAAAAAGTGCCTACAATAAAATTAAACTTGCATATGCTTGGGGCCATTGTCTAAAATGCATGTGAGTGTGTGTATTTTTGCACTTTGAATAGTATAATCCTGGCTTCCAAAAACTGGATTCTTTAAAAATGTGTTCATTGTTATGGATTTACATAAACAGTTTAAGCCCATTTCATTATTTTTTTCATGTTTGGTTTTACAGACCCATCTGACTTCTATTTTCTGGAACTAGATCCTGCTGTTTCTTGCACCTCTGTGTTATTATGAAACTTAAACTGTTACACTGATTCACGTAATTTGTGAAGGTTGGATGAGAGGAAGTTGTAAAGTCTGTATTCCTCAAATTTACTTTAAATATTTTGCATTATTGTTATATAAGGATCTTCAAGGATTTTAATATTTTTTGCCTGTTTCTGTCTCAATAATGAATCTCTATTTTCAGTAATTGTTCTCTTAAAAATCTGATCTTGAAGGGCTAGCAAGGGATCCAGGCTTGAGACCCTGCACCACATGCTGCACCAGTCCCACCCTGGGCATACCTAGCCGGCCACTGAGACCAGGCATGGTGGTGCAGGCCTGTAATCCCAAGACTGGGGAGGCTGAAAATAGGAGGATCGCCGAGTCCAAGCTGCATAGTGAGACCCTGTACTAAATATTGCTGTGGTATGATGATTTCAATTCTTTTGGAAAAGTAACTAGGAGCGGAATAGCTGGCTTGAATGGGACCTCCAATCCTAGCTTTATGAGAAATCTCCATACTGATTTTCATAATGTTTGTACCAGCCTGAATTTCCACCAACAGTGGAAAAGGGTTCCTTTTCTCTCCAGCCTCTCTAGCATTTGACCCTTTGATGATAGCCATTCTTTCTTGTATAAGATGGCGTCTCAGTATCATTTTAATTTACATCTCTGGGATAACCAATGATGTTGAACATTTTTTCATATATTTATTTACATTTATATCTCTTCCTTTGTGAAGTGAGTGTATATTCATTTCAGATGCCTATTTTTAGATTGGGTCTTTGAATTTTAAAAATTCTTTAGATGTTCTAGAGGAGTCCTTTTTCTGATGGACAGTCTGCTATAATTTTTTCCCACTTCATGGGTTTTCTTTTATTCTATTGATGATTTCTTTTGACATGCAGAAGCTTTTCAAAAGGATGTGATCTCAATTGTTGATTCTTTAAGTATTTCCTGTGCAGTTTGATTTTTGTTCATGAACTCTTTACCTACCGCAATGTTCTTAAGGTTTCTACCTACTTTCTCTTCTAGAAAAGTTAGTGCTTCGGTTTTAATATTTAAGTATCCATAATATTTTTCCTAGTAACCTGATTTTTAAAAAATCTCCATTTGGATAGTCTTTGCAGTATACACAGTCATTGATATAAATTTCAGTGATTAACAGCATAAAAAGCTGTTAAATGGATATCCTTTGAGAGAACAATTTCAGTTCTTGAAAAAAATGTAGTTAAGAGAAATATAAAGGTTGTTTATTGTAGTATAAGATTTTAAAAAACTGGAACAATCTAAATATTTAACAGTAAAATTATGCATTCAAATTTTAGTACATTCACACAATGGAATCATTAAAAAGTTAAGTTGGGCAGCCAGAGTCCCAGTGCTTGTCTCCTCCTCTACTAAGAAGAACCACAATAGCAAATGAGTAGTTGAGTTTTGAGATGGGTAGCTCTTTGAAACACAGCAAAGGAAAGACAAGAACCTTGCAAGATGTCAAAACCTGGGATACTGATATAGGTAGTAGAATAAAACATACAGTGGCAGTAAGGAGTTCTGTTTGTAAGGAGTTTCCCCTTCGCAAGGGAAAAAGTGAACAGCAGTCTCTCAACAGGCCTTATAATGAACACTGACCACCTCACTGCACATATGGTTGCAGCGAGGTGAGGTTAACCAACACTAGGAGGGGCAGTCTCAGAGCCCAGTTCAAACAGCTTCTAGGACTTTTTTACTGTAGCTTTGGTCCAGAAAAGGATCATGTATTTGTTTGCCCCTCAACTCATAGGTCTGAACCGCTGCATATGGGCAGAACATTGGGAGCAAAGATCTATACACTGCTTCCCAAGCCAACTTAATCAATTTAAGATGCAAACTCTTTTACCTAAACTGGCTAAAACTGTCACTATAATCTATCCAAGCTGTAGTCACCTGAGCTGCTGCCCTCATAGACCCATGCTGAGTAACCCTAGGCACAACTAGCCAGAACTGCCACTCTCTGCAGGGCCAAAGTTGATGTTTTATCCATCATGCCTCCTGATACCACAGGCAACCCTCAGTTATCCAACACGCTGCTATGAGCAAGGATCAGCTGCTGCTGCCGCTACTGCTGCTATAAAGGAACCATACTCCAATGTTTCCAGCATCATCACTTCTGTGGCCAGAGTAGCTACACAATGATCACCACACATCAACTGCTGTGTGTGTAACACACCTGGGCTACTGTGGTGTCTATTCTCTATCATGATTTAGATCTAAAATGGACCCATAAGCCCCATGTTATCTGGAAAGTGATTGCTTGTGGGAGTGCTATAGCTGACTTGCTGCTAAGAGTTTTCCTTTATCCTCCTTCCTTTTCTCCCTCTCTCTTTGCTTCCTGGCAGCAGCTTTCCTCTGCAGCAGACCTTTCTACTATGTTGCTTCTGAGTGATCCTGACAATTGTGGTCTAAAACATCTGAAATCTGAGCCAATGTAATCTCTCCTCCTTCAAGTTGTGGGTGTCATCTATTGTGTCTCAGAGGTAAGAAAGTGACTAAGACACTCCTCCACATGACTCGGTCCACAATGCATATTAAGCTCATATACATTGCTCACAGTCACAGGAATTAAGGGAAACTGCCTTGGAACCCGCCTAGAAGTAGTTACTATGTAACTTTCCAAACTGATACCCAAGACACATCTTTGGAAGACAGCCATTTAGAACAAAATCTACTTTAGAAAAATAGTGTAGTCAACCAATTTGCCAGATGTACGAATATGAACATAGGGTGGCTAGAAGTATATGAGAAAGTAAGGTATCCATAATGTCCCAGGAACACAATAGCTGGCAACAGACCTCTGTGAGAAGAGTAGTGATACAATGCCTGGCAACTTGGAAAAGCCCTGTCCAAAATAAAAAGGGCTGGCAGTCTAGCTCACAGGTGGAGCATACTTGGGTTTAATCCCCAGTAATAATAAGTAAAACACAAAAACAAATACTAGAATCCTCAACAGACTAGATCAAGTGTAAGAATTTCTGAATTTGAAAACAGATCCTTGGCAGTGTCCCACTCTCATATAAAAATAAGAAAGATAAAGATAAAAAAGAAGACTACTTCAAAGACCTCAGGGAACACAATGAAATGAAGAAATACCTGAAAGTGAGTGAAAAGGAATGGATGTATAAAAGCTTTTCAAAGGAAACAATAGCTGTGAATTTCTCAAATCTTGGGGAAAATGTAGCCTTCCGAGTCCAGAAGGCTTATAGATCTAAACTAGACATAACTAGAGATTTTCAATTAGAGATATTAGATTCAAACTGCCAAAAGATCAAAACAGAGAATTGTAAAAGCCACAAGAGAAAAAAAAGCAACAAATTACATCCAAAGTTATGCCCACTTAACTAATAGAATTATTATATAAAAACTTACACAGAAGGAGATGGAATATATCCAAGGACTCAATGTAACAACCAACCAAGAATGCCATAGCCAATAAAGCTAAGCTATCCTTCATGAACTAAAATAATAAAGGCTTCTGAGATAAATTGAGACTGAGATAATTTATCACCATCAGATGAACCATGTAAAATATATTTAAGGGAGCTTTATATTCAGCAGCAAAATAATGCTAACTTCCCTTATAAAAAAACACAAAAGCATAAAACTCATGTTATTAGTTAATCATGACTGACAACTTGAGTGAGCTGACAAATACCCAGAAATTAGTAAAGTACATTTCTAGCTGTGTCTGTGAGGATGTTTCAGGAGACAGTTGATATGTGAGTCAGGAATCTGAGAGGACAAACTAGCCCTGATTGTGGACTACACCATCCATCAGTAGAAGGAGTACATCTGCTAGCACAAGCCTCATCCTTTCTGCTTCCTGACTGTCATGGGTGGACACTGCTCCTTTGCCATATCTTCCCATATGTTTCTGCTGTGCTCCCTGCTGGCATTGTATTAAAACCTCCAAGGAAAAGTAAGCCTTTTAAGTTGTCTTTGTTAAATATTTTGACAGATTTGGAAAGTTGGCCCACATAGCACATTACACAAGCATACACATATGAATTTTAAATACAAACTGTCCTTACAAGCAACCACCAACCTATACAGATAAACAACAAAAGAATAAAAGGTATAAAGGATCTTCAGAACAGAACAAAGTCTGTAATATGATTAATGTGCTGTTTCAGTTGAGCTGAAAGAAATGATGAGCAGACTAGGTTAATAACACATCAGGGAACTAAATGGAAGTTATATCTCTCTATTTTTTTTTTTTTTTTTTTTTTTTTTTGTCTTTTTGAGACAGGGTCTCACTATGCAGTTCAGGCTGGCCTTAAGCTCACTTTGTAGCTTAGGCTGGTCTCGAACTCACAACAATCCTCCTGCCTCAGCCTCCCGAGTGCTGGGATTATAGGCATGCACCACCATGCCCGGCTATATCTCTCGCTAAGTGAGCCCTGAGCCACAGAAAATATTTATATTTATTAAGAGCTTCAAACAGGCTAAAGAATGTGCATGATTAACTTTTGTGAAAACAAGCTACTTATCTATTTTGCCTTCTGACATTCATCAAACTTTAAGTTAATACAAACTAATCAGCCATCCCAGGTGCGGGATCAAAGAACAGGCAGGACTGCTCCAAGGAAGCACCGTTATCCGTGGTTTGGGTGACCTTGAGCTCAGCTTGCTGGCCGCACAGCTGTCAGTGTTTGGTTCCTTAGGCCCTGCTCTTTCGTTCCCTGCTCCTTTGGGATAGCAAGCTTTTTGTGAATATCCTACACTTCCTCTTATTTTTGCTGCATTTTGTGAAGCATCAAAGCTAAGATGGTGTACCATTGATCTATGGCTGGACTCAAACTTGTCGATAGGGTAGTCAAGATATACCAATCATACAGAGACAGCATAAATAAATTATTACTGTACTCTTGGCAAACCATTGAATAGCATGGAAAGGATTAAGGTTTTCCATACAATTAGAGTTGCCCTCCAACTGGTTAGTACCAGATAATTTTGACAATTGTTTTGCAAAAGTATTATCAACATGTTGCCGAAGAGGCAGGATATCAGAAGTAATATTACCATGAAACAATAAATGTTTTTAGTTTGTTTTGTTTGGTTTGCTTGTTTGTTTTACATTTTCCCATGAGGAATGAGTTTGATTCCTCAGAACTGGAGTTACACAGACTGAAGACTTATTCCAATGACTTTTTTTTCTAATGACATTTTAAATGAAGTTGACCCTGCAGATTAAGAATCTGATCTTCTAGCATAACAACAGCTTGTTCTAAATAATTTAGCTTATTATTCAACTCTGAATCTATTTGTTTTGTGAAGACCATAATTGTTCTGTGTCTTCATGAAGATCATAAGTGTTCTGTGTCCATAACTGTGTCCTTGTGCCAAGGTTGCGCAAATAGAACAATTTGCACACCTTAGCTCAATGCTATTCAAGGTGTAGCAGCTATGGCTAGTGATGGCTATGATCCCTAAAATTATGACTATTAAGAGTTCAATCATTTTTTGTTTTCTTCTTGAGTGCCTCCAGCAATTGTTATAACAGCATCATGGAAAGAGAGTCTTTCCATTGGAGTTGGAGTTGTGCAGGAAGCCAAATTCCAGTTCTTGTCTTAAAAATATAATTGCTATCCCTAGAAAAGTCAAGGCTAGTAGAAGAATTTAAATGTGTATATAAAAAAAACATTGACAGATAATGGGATAGTTAGAAGGGTTCCAATAACTAGGTCCTACAGGCAGCAGGTAAGGGAGGTGAAATGTGTGGTGTTTCTTTTAAATTTTAGATGCAGAGTATTAGAGAACAGATTTTTTAATAAATAACCTTTGTATATTGACACATGCTCTGAAAAGGTAGTTTCCAGAAATGGTGAATTGGTCCCCCAGGAGCATTAGGGACACTAGGGGACAGTCTTCCTCCATGCCACGTTATTGTATCATTGGCATTTTTAGTGCTAGTATAAATCTCATCAGTGCTAGCCCATCTTTATCTTAGCTCCTTCCCTTCTGCTGCTGGGCTGAGCCACAAGGGCTCCCCAGTCTATAACACTTTTGTTAGAAGTATTAACCAATACCTTGGCTACTTCTCATGTACAGACTTCCCAATGTACCCAACCACTAACATTGATAGTCTGGCAGGGTGGCAGATCTGGGAGTGGATACATTCCACCATCAGCTATACCATTAAAATTTGTTCCTTGTAGAGAAGAAGTCCTCTTTTTCCTCTCTTGTCCCCAGTGGTATTTTTTTTTTTTACTATAGATAAACAGACTCCTGTGTCTACTTTTAAGCAATGAGATCCATTCCCAATACAAACAGGCCAGCCTTTTACTATGGTCTCATAGAATGGGATCCTGGTTCTTCCTGCTGGCACTGCTGGCCCTCAGGTATCATAGGGACCAGGTAACCAGAAACTTTCATTCACATATATGGGTATAGCAACATCACACCAGTGAACTCCTCTATTGAGTGATGGATTTGAAAAGTAAGCCCAATAACTAAATTTACCTTTAACACTTACAGGATGAGACAACAAAGCCACCATAGCAAGAAACAAGTTGAGATTGTTCTTTTCCTGATGTGTTCTTGCAAGTATCATCTCGCATTCCTTTAGTTTCTTTTCTTTCTTTTTTTTTTTTTTGTCCCTATGTAGGTAATGGGGCTTGCTGGGTTTTAGCAAGTGGCTATCTCAATGTTGGTGAACTCATGGTCAGTTTTTTCATTTCATTATTTGGAGGATCCATATCAAAAATGTTTATGCTTGCTCATTTTTTAGATTGCAATCATTGGGCCAGCACCCAAATTAATTCTACAGTATAATATTTTAGTACAGAGTCTACAGGGTCTCACTACATAGACTGGACTTGTGGTGATCCACCTGTGTTCAGCCTCCCAAGAGGGATTACAGGCACATTCCACCACACCCAGTCTTCCAGTATTTTTTTTACTCAATGATGATCTGCAACAGAAGATCCATCTGGAAGCCAATTTTAAAAAAATTTAATGTAAATAGAACTATTCAAACAATTCATGTAGATGTATTTATATGTATTCCCATATCATTTCACCCCTTTTCATGTTTTTTGAGCATTTTTAATTTGTATTAGCTCATTCTATAATTGTCCATGGGTATTCTAATATTTGAATCCTTTTATAATGCTAACAAACAAAAGTTACATAGTTTTACACAGAAATTCAGAAATCAATACCATATACAACATTGCAATAAAACAATCTTGATGACATTTTGTGATTTTTTTTTCTTGTTTTGATATAACATAACACTTTTAATTAATCATCTCTAATGTACAATTTTTTATCCTTTTGTCATCTTTAAATGGGATATATATCACAAGATGTTTGTAAACATCAGAGGTTTGAATCTGAGAAAAATTGTTATCACAGTAAGTAATCATTATTTTACATTTTGGAAGATCTGTAAGTCTGGAATCATAAATGCAATTGATACACTGTGAGATTAACAATAATGAATTACTGTACACATGTGAAAATCTTTGTTTCTTAATTTAGTTTTTATCAAAACTTTTTTTTAAAGAAAACCTTATACTTTTTTTTTGAAAAACCTTATCTTTCAATCAATGACTAATTTATTGAAAGTGTTTCCTAAGAGACTATTGAGTTTATTGGAAGCTCATCATTAATGAACAAAAAGGTTGTCCACACCTGTTTTCTTTTTTTTTTTTCTTTTTTTTTTTTTTTATTGTTGAAAGGATTTTAACTTACCTCTTTTTTTTTTTTGGTGGAACCGGGGCTTGAACTCATGTCCTTGTATTTGCCAGGGAAGCACTTATTCCACTGAGCCATCTCCCCATCCCAACACCTGTTTTCATTAATTGGAGTCCTAATAATATTTTCCATTTTAAGGAATTTTTGTTTAATTAGCTTAAACCTTTAGATGAACTGTGTATAAACCAATTTGATATCGCTTTGACTATCTGGTAATTTAGGAAAAAGCATGCTTTTAAATTTATATCTCAAATTATATTTATATTTAGGACAAATCATCAAAAGAAAAAGGTAACAGCTGTTCACAGAATGACACACGAACACATAAACAAATACACAGAATACACAAACATCTTTATAAAATCAAGAGTTCGTTCAAATATATTTTTGGCCAAATTAAATTATAGTATCTCTATTACCATTTTTAGACATTTATAATTATAAGTAGACTAGTCATATTTTGTTATTTGTCAATTAGCAGAGATTTTCAAGGAATAAAATCTTTTATCTGTAATTTTTGTAATTATTTTCATACTAGTAAAAGTTAGCTCATTTATTTTTACATATTTTCTCACCTACTTAGAATTTAGATTTCCATTTGGTCAGGTCCTTTAATAGGCCCTAGGTCTTCTCTAACCTCATCACTGTTAATTTTTTCTCCAGTTCTGGCTTTGTGGTATAGCCAGACAGTGTGCTTTGACAACCGACTGGGTCATTTAGTAGTCCCTAGCAAAGCAGAAGCATACCCTTGCAGTAAAGCCTGAGTTTGTTAGGTCTGAGAAGCCCACCACATGAAGAAAGACTCCAAGAGATGTCCTCTCATGCAAAAGCAAGGGGATTTTATTTTCCATGCATGCATGGGGCTCACTGAACGCACAGGAACAGAGAAGCCCAGAGAAGTCCCGAGCTGACTGTGGGCTGGGTTTTAAGCCTGAAGACAAAGGGAGGAGGGGTTTGAGAATATTTGACTTTTTAGGGTAACTAAGAGGGGATAGTTTAAAGTGTAACTATCGGTCAACTCTGCGTTTCGGTTCCCTAAGAGGGTGTAACAGAACAATGTGACCTATTTCACAAGAATGTTTTCAGGCCTCAAGAATGTCTTTGGGCCTGGGGTGATGTTTGCTCAAACTGGGCCTGAGGTGTATGACCCCACCTGAGGTTTTTATGTCCTCTTTGTTTTAGGAACAGGGATTACAGGCCCTAGTGGGGCAAAGGTTCACAGCATTAGTTCATTAGGTAGTAATTTAGCTGACATGGTTTGTTGATGTACTAAGGCGGCGCATACAGAACAGAATGGCGACGTAACCTGATATATGTCCTTAGAAATTATTTGGGCCTTACAAGTTACTGTCCTTATCTTCATATGAAGGAGCAGAGGGATTAGTTGGGGGATGCAGCAAAGGTTGAATTTTAGCAAACATTGAAGGTGGAGTTGAAACATCCAGTCACTCCACTAATTTGGTTATTCTTTACAGGACTGGCTTACTAGGTCTGAGGAATAGGGGGGACCTCAAGGAAAGTAAATTTCAGGGTAGTTTGCTCTCTGCTGCAGACCCCATTTCTCAGAGTCAGGCAGCAGAGGCTGCAGAGCCAAGGGTATCAGATTACATAGAGACCACACATTTAAAGCAATAGCTTCTTCTTGAGGAGCTTGTTGTAGAGCTCTCATAACTTGTTTCCAAACTTTTTAAGTTTAAAGCAGCCAGTCGCTTAGGCTGAAACCAATATTACTGCCTCTTTACAGAAGAATGTAATTCCTCAAAACTCTTCAGTTTCATAATAATTCCCACCCCTTTGAGTGACATCCAGGTAAGATGGATCTATTTACTCTACGTGTTTCCTGCTGGTCTCCCCTACTCTATATGTACTTTATCCAGCCATCCTTAAACTTTTCACTGGTCATCTTCAGTGCCTCAATGCTGCATGCCACTGCATTGTATGTTATCAGTTGGAGCCAAAAGAAACCATAGGAAGACTGGATTAGCACAGCCAGAGGACTCCCAAGCCTAATCTCACTCTGAGTGAGTCCCAAATCACTGAAACTTCTCACATTGTTAAGAGCTAAGGACAGACTAAGGAATGTGTGTAAATAAACCGCTATTTACATCACCTTCCAGTATTAAAAAAAAAAAAAACACATACATTTACATGTCATTAGTACGTAATGGAACAAAAACAAGACAGGGTGCCTCCTTGTATTTGTTGTTTCCTGTATCCCAACTTGCCTGAGTTACACAGGGTGACACATTTCCTTAAGCTCTGTTCTTTGTTCCTTGCTCCCTACGGGTTGTAAGTTTCTGGCTCATATCAGTACAAATTAATATAATAGAAGTTATAAAAACTAAAACTAGATACACCATTTGATCCAGCTATATACTCCATAGTAAATTTACAAAGGACACCAAGGGCCCAAGCTCCTTTGACAAAAAGTTAAAGAAAATATATTAGTGATTCACGTACATTGATATTTAGAATGACACAATTCACAGTAGCTAAACTGTGGAAGAGGCCTATCTGGTCATCAAGAGATGAATGGATAAAGAAAATATAGTACACTGTATACGAGCAGTGGAATATCTCTCAATCATAAATAAGAACAAAATCGTATCATTTTCAAGAAAACAGATGGAAATTTAGACCATCATACTGAGTAAAATACTCCAGGCTTCATAATTACATATTGCATACTTTCACTTACATAAGCAATCTATAAATAAATAAATGATGGGTAACATTATTGTCAACTTTAGAAATGAAGAAGGGTCAAGAGGAGGCAAGATAAGGAAATGAGGGTAAAGGAGATGAAAATAAAAGACACTGGGTAAAAAAATATATTATGTGACTATACCAATGTACCAAAATTAACCTCATCATTCTGTATTACTAATGTACACCAATTTAAAAAAACCTGTTTTAAAGAGTCCAAGCTCTTAAAGTAAATTTGGTAATTGGCAAAGAGGCTGTTTATCTTACCATGATTTCGTTTGTACTATAACAACTACAAGTTGGGTAAAATGATGAATAGTTAATAATGAATTAATTTAGATTTAAAAGACTCATGATCTGCTATAGATGGAAGTGACAGCTATTCTCCAATTTCAGTCTTCATTATCTGCACCTGTAATTTGATACTATTAATATTTCATAAAATAAATTTTTTTTGTATTCTTTGTACCATGTAAAATACTCAATAAATGTCTAATGATAGTAAAGTACTATAAGCTGAAGTGTGATATCACAGAGAGCTTAATTGGACTTAGGCCAGTAGTCTGACTACAGTTATCTTTGTGGTCCTTTGAAACTTCTGTCACTGCCAAATATTTCCTCTCCCAGCCTCTAGTAACACTCTTTAAAGTTTATTTTGAGAATCATGGCTCTGAGTACACTTACCATAATAGCACAAAAAGACCTTTTGAGTAACTAAATGACAGAATTAATGGGAGCAAGGACAAATGATTGAGATCAAGGAAAAGATAAGACTGAGGTGGGGTCAGGAAGATTTGAATTCCAGCTTTTTTGCTTATCAGTTGAGAACCTTTTTTTTCAGTTTAAAATTTTATTTAACTTAAAAGGTGAACAAAATGTGTATTTCAAATCATACTACACTTATTTATCTGAAATACATGCTTACACAGAGGACAGATAGATTGCCAATAACTTCTGGAAGTCCATTGTCCATTTAGACATACTTTTCCATAAAAACTCTTCATTGAAAGAAATATTTTTCTTTTGTTCTGCATAAAAGCTAAATGCAAATTCCCACTGTGTTCTGCTGTGATGGACTCATTCCATGGTCAACTCTAATGATGAAGACGGCACAAATGTGTACTTCAGGCGACTGATGCAAAAGTAAAGCGACGAAGATGCCTCCACTGTGTCCCCACAGAGGGGCCACCCCCTTGATGCTCACAGCCATCACTTCTCCTTCCCTTTTCCTGTTACTTCCTCTCCTTGCTGATGATCTGGGTCACCACCTGCTGTTTTCTGGGTCCTGGCTTAGGCATCACTTCTGCTGCATACAACATTACCGACTTACATGACGGGAACTGCGCCAGTCAGGCTGCCACCTTCCTGCCTCCGCTGGACTTGGACTCTGCCTCTGTGCTGAGCATCATGATTCCATTCCCTAGAGTACATCTTATTTTTCTCAATAACTGCATTAAGTCTAACTGCTGAGCATACATCTGGAATCTTGGTAGCTGTAGGATTTTCAACAGCTTTACCTATTGGGATCCGCCTCCCCTCTGGGATGGTTTTCTTATTGCTTAAATAAGCAGGGTAGGATACAAATAAACCTGTCTTGGTAGGTCAGGGAGCAGGCAGTGGCGCAAGCCATATCAACGGTGGCTCGGGTGAGCACAGAACATGTAGTACACACCAGTTGAAAACCTTTGAACAAGTTCTCAGCTTCTCACAAACCTTGATTTTGGCACTGTCAAAATGAAGGCAATAGGGGCAATAGGGAGATGGCTCAGTAGAATAAGTGCTTCCCTGGCAAGCTCAAGGGGTCTGAGTTCAATGCCTGGTTCCACCTTAAAAAAAAAAAAAAAGAAGGCAATAATGATCCACCTAGGCTGCTTCACTATGTTCATCGTCTTCTCTTACCTTGGGTTGCATTAAGAGATGCACAACTACTTGTATTTTAGTCTTGCTCTACTTCATCTTTTACACAGTAGGCAAAATAATTTGTTCAGCTTATGTAAGTCCAGTTCTTCCGGTTTAATTCCAAAAGCATTTCATTATCTTGCCTCTTTAGCATGCATTTCATTATCTTGCCTCTTTAGCATGAGGCCACATTTCCCAGCATTCATGCAGGATGCGGCCACTCTACAACACTAAACTTTTGTTGGTTCTGGAGCTTTTCTATGCAATATATTCCTCATGCCTATCTCCCAACACTTTTCCTATGCTCTCTCATCTCCCTTTAATTGCCCAGCACACATACATATCCCTTGAACTAGCTAATGGATTCTGTAAGCATAGTTCAAAAATTATGTCCCGATGTGATTTCTAAGTTTGGTACCCTTGAAACAGTAATTCACAAACCATCTTGTACTTGTCCCTCCTACTAGGCATTGCAATTGCAATTTTTGCTCATTTGCAAATATGTCTTTCATATCAGATAGGGACAAACTATTTCATTTAGTTCTGAATAAATCAGCAGATGAATCAGAGTATGTAGTCCGTATTTACAGAATGGAGGAAAAGATCAAATTGATCTTGCACCTTGTTCTCTGGCTTTCTCTGCCACTCTGGCCTGCTAATCATCTCTTTTTAAGCCTTAGTCCATATTTTACAATAGTATTCCAGGATCTTAGCTGGCAAACAACATCAGTACTTTCACCTAAAAATGTCAGAAAAATTCCTATCTGCTTGACTGTAAGGAAAATAGCAATTAGCGTATTTTTTAAATGCTTAAAGCTTGTCTGAATTCCTTGATCCATACAGATCTGAATTTTGGTTTGGTGCATATGTTGTAAATTTAAAAATTAGGACATGCACTTTGATAAAAGAATTATGGTTTTATGTTTTCCTCTTTTGACAAAATTTATTTTTTTTATAGTTTTAAGCCTTATTTTTTATTGGTAGATATTTGTCATACATATTGATCACATTTATCAAAGGAAACTTGTAGTTGTATATAATATATCTTAATTTTTCTTCATTGCCTTCTCCACCTTCAATGGCCCCTCCCCTCCCCATTTACAAAGGCTGTTTCCATTTCTACCTTTCATTTTCTTTTCCCTAACTTCCCTTCCCCACCTCCATTCCAAGGAATTGCTTTCAACTGTTCCTTTTCTTGATATCTTCATGAAAGAATTAAAACATCATGTCCTAGCAATATGCACACACCTGTGCTTATAGCAACACAGGTTGTACTAGCTAACTCTTAGAAACAGATCAAATGCTCACCAGCTGATGAATGGATCGAGAAGATGTGACTTTTTTATGCAATGGAGTACTGCTTATCTGTAAAGAAGGAAAAGCTTGAGATATTTCTTTTTTATATTTATCATTTTATTTTAAGTTTTTTTAAAGAATACAAAATAGTGATTAAGAAAAAATTATAAATGATACACAATTTCACTAAAGAAAGTAATAGGAATTCAGCAGTGGTTGCATGATGTTTTCTTCCAATTACTTGTTCAGGTTATTAGGTATAAATGTGCTAGATGGGCTTGGTTTAAAGAAAAAAGAACAATTACTAAAAAGTTGTAAGAAATCAAAAAATAAGAATATAAAAACTTCCAAGCATTAACTGTTCCTTTCAAGAGACCAACAGAGATCAGTACAATTATCCAAACTATCCTGCATATACACTTCAATATATACTTTTTCCATCTTTCACAAATTCTTTACCTTTCAAATTATTAATTGTACCTTTCAGGTTTTATTTACTGTTCAGGTTCTCACACTATCAAGATAATAATGATGTTTGTACATGTGGATCTGATTTATTTCACTTACCAATATAGTCTCGAGCTACACCCATTTATCTACAACAGCCTTGAATTTATCTTTTGTTTTAAGAGTTTATTTAATTTCATATTTTATTGTAAATTTTGTTTTGTTTTGAAGAGTAAAAACAAAAGCAAATACAGAATCAAGGTAACATACAACAATAGATATATTAAAGATTTTTGAAACAAGAATAACTGATTAACAATGAATGATGTTATCTATTTTTATCAACGAATATGTTGCTCAGATTGTCAGATATAGTTATGCAAGATGGGATGTATGATTGAATACTACCATATGCTTTCAAGAAATCTTAAATTTTGTTCTTGTCTTTCTTTTTCTTTTATTACCTTTTCCTAAAAAATTTACAGAGAGTATAGCAATAACTGATATGACATTAGAAACGGTATACATTTAGAAGACCAAGTGAACATGCATTTCAAGCACAGTTTTTGTATTACACATTGCTGTCCTCAATGTAGTTGCTTAGATGACAGTTATCTGTATACAGTTAGTGAAGGTGACAATTCTATTACTATTTTCATAAAACTGATGGAAATTTATAGCACAATCACCTCATCCATCTTATATATATGCTTTTGCCCCTCTCATTTTTCCTATCTTCTTTCTCTCATCTTCATTGTTTAATCCTTAAGTCCTGTTTGTTTTTCCATTTTAATGTATCTGTTATACTTTTCAGGTTTTATTTCTTCTTTTGGGTTCTTACACTAGGGAGATAATACAATATTTACAAATGTGGGTTTGGTTCATTTCACTTATGAGTACAACCTCAAGTTAAATTCACTTCCCTATGAAGGCTTCTAGTTTGTCTACCTTTATAGCTGAGTAATGTCCATTGTATAAAAATACCACATCTTTTTCATCCATTCATCAAGTGATGGACATTTTCATTGCTTCTAAGATTTTGCTATGACAAATTGTGCTGTGATAAACATAGGTGCATATGTATCTGTATGATATGATGTTTTCAGTTCTTTTGGGAAAATTCCCAAAAAGGGAATAGCGGGATTGAATGGAATTTCTAGTCCTAGTCTTTTGAGGAGCCTCCACACTGATTTCCATAATGGTTGCACCAGTCAATATTCCCGCTAACAATGGGCAAGGGTTCCTTTATCCCCATAGCCTCTCCAACATTTGTTGTTGGTTGATTTCTTTATAATAACCATTCTTTCTGGGGTGAGAAAATATCTCGGTTTTCTTTTTTGGAGAGAAAGTCCCCGTATTTTTAATTAAAATAACCTTATATATTTTGCTTTGCCAGTTTGAGATCATTTAAAATTATAAAACCCAACAGAAATACTTTAAAAAAAGTCATGATTTGACTTTAGTGTGTAAAAATAACATTCTTCTCCTAACAATGAGCAAATTCATTCCTCAAAAGTAAATGAGGGTTAAAACACAGAGCTGCTTGGTTTCCACCAAAAACACAGTAGCTAGATGGATTTAGATGGACACTGCTGTGCACACAGGCTTTGGAAGTACACACAGGACCAACAGCTGGCCAGAAACACAAAGGATGTTTCCAGAACATCCCCTGCCTCCAGAACACACCCTTGTCCTCAGAGGATGTCAGAGACCAGGCTTCCCAGTGATTAATGCTAGCAGCTCTCTTTCACTTAGTAATGGTTCTACATCAGTGAAATGCATAGTCTTTACAAACTCCTCCTCCTCCTCGTCCTCATCCTCTTGCTCCTCCTCCTCCTTTCTTTCCTCCTCTTTTTCTTCTTCCTCCTTCTCCTCCTCTTCCTCTTCCTCCTCCTCCCCTTCTTCCTCCTTCTCCCTTCTTCCTCTCCCTCCTCCTTCCCTTACTCTCCTCCTCTTCTTTGTTCTCCTCCTCCTCTTCCTTCTTGGTGGTGTCACTGTTCCCATTTCCAGGCTCAGCCCCACTCTCTGGTATGGTTTTAGCCTTCTTTTTCTTCTTCTCCTTCTCCTTTATGGACAATTTGAGACTGCTGCCGATGTCTCCTCACTTTCACTGTCACTCTCTCATTTCTGCTTCATGACTTCTCCTGCCTCAGTGAACACCTGTGGGGCTTTGGCCACATCAGCACTGCCTGTGGTATTTCCACTGCTTAAGCAACCACTTCTTTCTTGCTGGAATCACTGTAGTCCATGTACTCTTGCTTCCACTTTGCAGGGGTGTTGTTTGTGAGTTTTCCATGCTTGTCCAGAAGGCTTTGATTGATCACCATCTTCTTCTGACTTGCCTTGGGCCCTAAGCCCCACTTTACTGTATTGTGGTCACAGGTAGAGATCACTGCTGTGGATATTATGCAATAGCCATGCAAATTGCTTCCCCTTGGTGGTGATGACCATGATCTTCTCTTAGTTGACTTCAATGCTGTCCTCATAGCAGAGAGCATGATCTTGGTCCCATAGCAGAGGTTACTGACTGCACTGTCTTTCATAACCAGCCACTTATGAGATGTCAACAGCTTTTCCAAAGGGTGAAATCTTATCCTAAGTAACTCTTATCCTTGTGGTTGTCATGCAGCCACTAAGTATTGAAGGCATCATGCATCCTCACCATGTGATCCTTTTCACTCATGACTCCAGAATGAATCCTCTGAAGTTCCTGAATCTGACCACCAGTTCCCAGCAACAAATCCAGATGCACACACAGCATCTGAATGTCGATGCAGGCTTCACAACTCACCCAAAATATTTCTGATCTTCTCTCGGGGTCATATTCAATCATTTTGCTCTCATAGATTGTCCTCACTCAGAGCTGCTCCTGTACCACAGCAATAAGTGGGGGTCACTGGAATAGGGTGCCTGTCAGAGTTTCTAGGGCCCTAGAAACATGATTCTCCCTTCAAAACCATTTGCAGCCAGACAGTTTCCACATACTCTGCCTGCACTCTGCTGTGATTTCACCAAGAGAGAGGTTTGTTTTATGCATGAAATTAAATAGCCAGTCACCTTGGGGTCCAGTGTGCCACTGTGCCCTGTCTTTTTCACATGGAGAATTCATCAGATCCAGGCTACCACCTCATGAGAAGAGGGGTTAGAAGACTTGTCAAGGTGAATGAAGCCTGTCCTGATATAGTAGCTGACCTCCCTCTGTAGAGCGTTGGAACCACAAGGAAGAAGTGTATAGTGTGTTATCCGTATGTTCAGCTTATAAAACTTCATGAGCAACAGAGGCCACTGGGATGTGTCCAACTGAGCCACTTTGGATTCTGGCTTAATAGGAAATTCTTCAGCGTGTTGTATTTCAGTCACATCTTCTTGTAATGATTTCCGATCCTTTTTGTGCCTATGCTTCTTTAGCAAAGTGATTACTTCTGCGTCAACCATGTTGCACTGCACCTCACTGCACACATGCAGGCTGGGCCACCACTATCTCAGTATTGTTTTAATTTGCATTTCTTGAATGGCCAGTGATGAGGAGCATTGTTTCAGGTATTTATCTGCCTCTTGTATTTCTTCCTCTCAGAAGTATGTATTTACCTCAGATACCCATTTTCGGATTAGGTCTTTAAACTTTTGTGTTCTAATTATTTTTAGTTCTCTGTATATGATAGATAAGAGACCATTGTCTGAGTGATTACTGGTTAAGATTTTTTCCAAATTTGTGGGCTGTCTTTTCACTCTGTTGGTGATTTCTTGTGAGCTGTCTTTTCACTGTGTTGGTGATTTCTTGTGGGCTGTTTTTTCACTCTGTTGGTGATTTCTTGTGGGCTGTCTTTTCACTCTGTTGGTGATTTCTGTTGATGTGCAGAAATTTCTCAATAAGAGGTCTCAGTTGTTGATTCTTTCAAATATTTCCCATGCAGTTTTATGTTTGTTCATGAACTGTTTGCCTACCCCTATATCTTCAAGATTTCCACCTACTTTCTTTTTCAGAAGATTTAGTGTTTCTGTTTTAAAGTTTAGACCTTTAATCCATTTTGACTTTAGTTTAGTGGATGCTGATAGACCTGGCTCTAGTTTTAGTTTTCAGCATGGGGAGAGCCAGTTTTTCCAGCACCATTTATTAAAGAGGCTTTCTTACAGTGAACATGTTTGTTCCCTTTGTCAAAGCTAGTGAGTGTTTTTGTAGCTGTTTCTGCATCTTCTAATCTGTTCCTTTGATCCTTCAATCTATTTTTTTTTTTGCCAGTTCCATGCTGATTTTGTCACAGTAGCTTTGTAGTATAATTTTAAGTCAGGAAATGTAATGCCTCCTGCCTTGCCTTTGTTGCTCAGGATTGACTTTTCTATTCTAGGTCTTTTCTTGTTCCAAATAAATTTTAGGAATGATTTCTTTAGATCTATGAGGTATGTTGGTGGTATTAATAGGGATTGCATTAAATCTGTATAACAATTGTGGGAGTATGGCAATTTTTACAATGTTGGGTCTTCATATCCAAGAGTAAGAAATATCTTTACATTTTCTGAAATCCTCTTCAATATCTTTTTTCAGAGTATTGTAATTTTCATTGAATAGATATTTGACTTCTTTCATTACATTAATTCCTAGATATTTCATTTGATTGGGTGCTGTTGTAAAAGGTATTGTTTCTCTAATTTCTCAGTGTGCTTGTTATCTGTGTAGAAGAATGTTATTGATTTTTTAGTATTGATTTCTAAACATGCTATGCTGCTGAATTTGTTTATTAATTCTAGTAGCTTCTTGGTGGATATATTTTGGGCCTTCCAAGTAGAGTGTCATGTCATCTGCAAATAATGATAGTTTAACTTTGTCTTTACCTATTCTTATGCCTTCTATTTATCTCACTTGTCTAGTGGCTCTAAGTAATGATTCCAGAAGTGTATTGAATAGGAGTGTTGACAGAGGACATCCTTGTGTTGTACCTGATTTGAGAATAAAAGATTTCAGTTTTTCCTGATTTAGAATTATATTGGTTGCTGGATTGTCACAAACACCTTTTATCAGATTGAGGTAGAAGCCATATATTCTACTTTTCTGTAGGGCTTTGATCATTGTCTCAGTTACTCTTCTCTGATTGCTGCAGCAAATACCCGACACTCAAAATGAAGGAAAGAAAGGTTTATTTAGCTCACAGTTAGTGAAGGTTTCAGTCCATACTCAGATGGCTCCAAGGCAGAGTGGCACAGGGCACAGAGCATCAGTTCATGGTGTAGACAAAGAACCAGAAGAACCAAGGATGGAATAGCAGCAACAATGACAACAAAGAAGTCTGTCTTAAACTGTATTCAGGCTTTCTTTCCCAGGCTAGGGTAAGTATGCACACCTATAATCCCAGTAGTATTCAGACCCATAATCTCAGCCTTGGATCACTCATAATCTCAGTGGAAGTATGTTGGTGGTGTTAATAGGGATTAATCTCATGAGTTAATCAGAAACTCTAGAAGTCCCTGAATGTTGACTGCATGAAGCTTTAGAGGAACAACTAGACACAAACCATAACACATGAATAAGTGTTGGACTTTGTCAAAAGCCTTTTTGGCATCATTTGAGATGATCATGTGGTTTTTAGATTTGGCTCTATTGATATAGTGTATTACATTTATAGGTTTGTGTATGTTGAAACATCTTTGCATCCCTAGGATGAATCCTACCTGGTCATGATGTATAGTCTTCTTGATGATTTGCTGTATTCTATTTGATAGGATTTTATTGAGGATTTTTACATCTCTGACCAGGAGATTGGTCTATAATTCTCTTTTTTTTTTGGTTGCAGCTTTCTCCCATTTTGTTATTGGTATAACACTTGCTTCCACAAATGTTTTTAGGATTATTGCTTTCTTTTCAATTTCATTGAAGAGTTTGAGGAGTATTAGGATTATATGTTCTGTAAATTTCTTATGGAATTCAGCTGTGAATTCATCAAGACCTGGGCTTTTCTTTGTCAATGAATTTTTAATTTCATTTTCATTGTCTAATACTATGTTATTTAGAGTTCTTATGTATTCTTGATTCACAACCACTATGAAATCAGTATGTAGATCAAAAAACATTACAGGTTCCATGGAGCCCAGCTATCCCCTCCTGGGTATTTTTCTATAGGAACTGAAAACATACCAGAATGATATGTTTGAATCTATGTTTGTAGCAATGCAATTTGTAAAAGCTAAATCTTGAAAACAACCTGAGTGCTCATCAACTCACAAATAGATAAAAGATAAATGGTATTTTCATGCAATGGAGTATTACTCAGGTACAAAAACAGATAAACTGAAAGCTCTTAGCAACCGTACTCATAAGTCAAATAAATCAGACATGCATGTATAAAAATTGTACTGTTTCATTATTACCAGAACCTTAGAGAGTAATAAAATCTCAAAGGTACAATAGATACTGTGAAAGGGAAAGAATCCATTCAAAGAGGATAAAAGAAAGAAAGAAAGGAAGGAAATATCTATCTATAATATATATATATATATATATATATATATATATATATATATATATATAATATTATATTATAGCTTAGATAATTGTACTACTGATTTCTCCTGGTCAATTAAAAGGAGAAGTTAAAGTTTCAATTTTTCTTTCTCTCTCCTTTTAATTTTTTATTACATTTTTATTACTTTTGAATTACTTTTGCATGCTTATATCTGGTAATCCAAACAACTAATTTGGAGAGAAAAGTATGCAATATAACAACCACTGTTGAATTCTTGTTATTTTGTTTAGTGAAATTCTGTGTCATTTCTAATGCTTTTTTACTATTTACTTCTTAAAAATTAAAAAAAATGAAGAATGAGAAGCCCTCATTATTTACTATGTTATGGAACCTATAGCACATGGATAACAAGGTTTGCTACTTCTTTGTGGATGAACAATGTTCCATTGTATATATATATGTACCATGTTTTCTTTATCTAGTCTTATGTTGTTGGGCACCTAGGTCAATACTTTAGCTTTTTAAAAAAGTGCCAGTGCCATAGAAAACATGGGTGTGCAGGTATCTCTTTTAAATGTTGAAATCGTTTCTTTCATATAAGTACCAAGAAGCAGTATAGCTGGATCATATGATAGTTCTCCTTTTAGTTTTGTAGCAAACCTTCATATTGTTTAATTTAGTGACTGTACTAATTTATATTTCACCCACAATGTACAATTTTTTTCACCTCAATATCCTTACTCATTTTTTTGGACAGAACAAGAGATTGAACTCAGGCCCTTGAACTTGCCAGGGAAGCACTTATTCCACTGAGCCCCTACATTTTTTTTTTTAATATTTGGATTATAATCATTTTAACTCTGTTGTTAAAATTTTTTTAAGGGCTAAATGTACTGAGAGGACCTTAAACTTCAAAAAGTAAGTTTAACACAAAGGTCATACAAGGAATAAAATTATGAAGATCAGACCAGGAATTAGTGCAATAGAAATGAAATAAAAAATAGAAATAATCAATGAGTTGAAGAGTGGGTTCTCTGAAAGATTAAATAAAATACACAAACACTTTTTGACACCCTTTTCAAAATAAGGAAAGAAAAGACACCAAAACGTGCACTCGACAATGGAAACTTGAAAATCACAAGAGACATAGCAGATAACCAGGAGATCATCAGGACCTACTTCACAAATCTTAAACAAGATGAAAAATTCAGAAGAAATGGGTGCAGCGCTAGATGGATACGAATTACCAAAGCTGAATCTAGAAGATGTAAAAATGCTGAACAATTAAACCAGTCAAAGAAATAGAAGATGTAATTTTAAAAAATCGAGTTTGGTGGAATGCAGCCAGAAGAAGCCAAGCCCAGCAGTTAGGCCCAGCCAGTCCAGTTCAGTGGGATGGGCCCAGAAGTAGCCGAGTCAGATCCAGGCCTTATTGGTCCAGTTTGAGTTCAGGAGACTATATCTGGTGACCTTAGGAAAATTGCTAGGCCCAGCAGGAATCAGACCTTTTGGAGGGCGATCCTCATGGTATGGAAGTGGCAAGGGTAAGTTGGATGAAGGAGGCTGCCTGGAAGTCTCCAGGTGCATAACGGGGAGGTGCCCAGACAGAACTCAGGGGAACCAATTTTTTTTCTATTCATTTTAATGAGAAAAAAGATAAAATAGCAATGAAATAGTTTCATAACAGGTTAGTAGGACAGTTACAATAATGAATACATTGCATATTGTTGTCTTTGTAGTAGTTATTCAGAGGACAAGATGCAGACATGACATCATGTCTAAACAATATTAGTACAAACTTTCTTCTCAATGAACTAAGAGAAAGTAGCTATATATATCCTAGCCTATTGAAAAAAAATATATATATATATATATTTTTTTTTTTTCCCTCACAACAAAGCGGGCCTTTATTTATATCTCAACCTTTTTGGTCAGAGATGGATGTTCCATTCCAGTTAGAGAAGCTGTATTTGGAGAAGTCTTTAAAGGACCTTTTGGGGTCACAAAGGAAAGTGATTGATGATGTATAGTGTGCCTAAGGAGAATCACTTCAAGAGAAAAAAAATTCTCTCAAGCTTTCACAGAGAGCAAATTGGCTAAGCAATGCCCATGACTCATCCAGATGAGTGAAATACTTCCAGGACTGATGACACAGTTCTGTGAACCAAGCACCTGCTTAGGCAAATGCAGGGACTGGGGTTCGATCCCTGGCCCCACATGCCATGCTAGTCCTCCTCCATGGGAGTACTGAGCTGGTGACTGCGACTGGGTGAGTGGAATCTGCCTTTTGTACCAGCCCTGGGGTGACTGAAAACAGGAGGATCACTATGAGTCTGATCTGCGTAGTGAGACCCTGTACCAAATACATAAAAAAGAAGTAAAATACTTCCATGGCAAGGAACGACTAAAGAAATTCATGACATCCAAGTCAACTCTACACAGCATAGCAAAACACATTCTAGAAAGAGATAAAATTGACCATAGTCCCAAAGACAACAACAGAAGGAACCTATCATACAAGGCAAACAAACACAAGAGAAAAGTAGGAAACCAACAATAGGTAAATAACATGACAAACATAAGGCAATACATATAAATTATAGCCACCAGTGTATATGGATTCAATTCAACAATTAAAATAAATAGATTGGCAGAGTGGATTAAGAAACAAAATCCAATAATATTCTGTATACAAGAAATATGTTTAACCCAAAAAGAAATTCATAGGCTGAAAGTCAAAGGATATAAAACAATACTACATGCCCCAGGACCTTAGAAAATAATCAGGGGTATCTATTCTGTTCACAGACAAGCTGAACTTCAAACCAAGAATAATCAAATGATATAAATAAGGTCACTATATATTGGTTAGGGTAAAAGTTTAAGAGGAAGAAATAACAATAATAAATGTGCATGCACCAAATATGGGAGCACCCAACTATATAAAACAAATTTTAATGGACATGAAAAAGCTGATAACCAGGGGCCAGGGAGATGGCCCAGTGGAATAAGCTCTTTCCTGGCCAGCTCAAGGGCCTGAGTTCAATCTCCAGTTCTGCAAAAAAGAAAAAAAAAAAATAACTAATATCACAATCTTAACAGGGAACCTTAGTACCCTCTCATCTCAAAAAGATAAGTCAAACAGACAAAAAATTAGCAGAGGTGTAGCAGAACTGAAACAATCTTTGAGAAAATGGACTGAGTGGACATACATAGAATGTCCCACCCAACAACATCTGAATACACATTCTTCTCAGCTGCACATGGGATGTTCTCTAATATAGACCACATACTAGTCCACAGGTCATGCTTAAGTAAATGCAAGAAACATAGTTATGACTGCTATCTCTTCCTCTTGAAAAGAAGTTATCCCCCAATAAGTGACCTTCTTTATTTCATCTGATCATTCTTGGTTTGAAGTTCAGATTATATGCAAACAAAATAGCTACCCATGGTTTTCTCTGAGGTCCTGGATCATGTACTATTGTTCTCCATCCTTTGACTTTCAGCCTATGAATTTCTTTTTGGGTTAAATGTGTTTCCTGTATACAGCATATTGTTGGAATTTGTTTTTTGATCTACTCTGCCAATCTATTTCTTTTAATAGTTAACTGAGTACATTTACAATGGTGTTTATAATTTACATGTATTGGCTTATTTTTGTCATACTGTTTTACTGTTGTTGGTTCCCTATTTTTTAGTGCTGCTAATTGTTTGCCCTGTGTGGCAAGTTCTTCCTTTTGTTGGTCTTGGAATTGTGGTCATTTTTATCTCTCTCTAGAATGACTTTTAATACTATGTGTATGGTTGTTTTTGTCATCATGAATTTCTGTAGTTGTTTGTCATGGAAGTATTTTACTTCTTTATTAATTTTGAAAGATAGTTTTGCAGGGTATATCATTCTGGGTTGGGATTTGTTTTTTGTTAAATTTGAAATACTTTGTTCCATGTTTTCTTGACTTTGTGCTTTGTACTGAGAAAGCTGCTCTTATTCTGATGTATATTCCTTTAAATATGATCTGATTCTTTTCTCTAGTGGCTTTTAGTATGCTGTTTTTGTGCTGAATTTCTTGGATCTTGATTATTATATGTCTGGGTGTAGATTTATTTTGGTTGATGCTATTTGGAGTTCTCTATGCCTTGGTTATCTGAATTATTGCCCCATATTTGGGAAGTTTTCTGCTATTTCTTTTGTCCATGTTCTTTTTTTTTTTTTCTTTTTTAATTTAATTTAATTTTAAGAGTAAAAAGAAAAGCAAAAACAAAAACAAGGGCCCTGGAGATGGCTCAGTGGAATAAGCACTTCCCTGGCAAGTACAAGGGCCTGAGTTCAATCCCTGGTTTCACAAAAAAAAAAAAAAAAAAAAAAAAAAAAAAAAAAAAAAAAAAAAAAAAAAAAAAAAAAAAAAAAAAAAAAAAAAAAAAAAAAAAAAAAAAAAAAAAAAAAAAAAAAAAAAAAAAAAAAAAAAAAAAAAAAAAAAAAAAAAAA